>LPNX011029360.1:11247-32562 GCA_001517045.1 Pseudotsuga menziesii
TTTTTTCATTATTTTCAGTGGTTTAGATGTCTAATGACATTATGTAACAACTTTTGGCATATTGACAAGGTCATGAAAAACAATCAATATTCAATTTTGATGTATTACAAGCACAAACCATAAAATGTTATTGGGTTTTATATTACATGTAAATTAATTTTGGATTACAAGCACATACTATAAGGAAAAACATTAATAATACTTGAAGAGAATACTTTGGAGTAAGGGGTTATCTCATGGCGTTCTTTAAAGGTTAAGGTTATATGTATAATACTTAATGTTTTTTTATAAAAAATGGTATACACTGACAATGCCCATGATGTTACACATTAATAATGCCCATGATGTGACACATTAATAATGTGACACGGTTATTCCATATTACAACAATCATTGAGGATTAAAAAATTATATACACTGACACAACCTAAGATGTGACACATTAATAATGTGACATGTGACATTCACATTGTGATTTATATATCATGGATTATGTTGCATTCTAATGTTTATTAACGTTATGTTGCATTGTGACATTCAAAGGGTTATGTTTCGTTCTCATTAATGTTTAGTATACGTTGACAATGCCCATGATGTGACACATTAATATTTTGACACGGTTATGCCACATTGCAACAGTCATTAAGGATTAAAAAAATGTATACAATGACACAACCTAAGATGTGACATGTTAATAATGTGACATGCGACGTTCACATTTTGATGTATATCATGTATTATGTTGCATTGCGACGTTCATCAATGGTTATTTCATATTAAATGGAATTTTAGGCACATTAATATTATATAATAATATGTGAAGAGAATACTTTGGAGTAAGGGGTTATCTCATGGCATTCTTTAAAGATTATATGCATAATACTTAATGGTTTTTATAAAAATTGGTATATCCTGACAATGCCCATGATGTTACACATTAATAATGTGACACTGTTATGTCACATTACAACATTCATTAAGGATTAAGAAATGATATACACTCATACAACCTAATATGTGACACATTAATAATGTGACATTAAACATTGACATTATGATGTATATCATTTATTATGCTGCATTGTGGCATTCATGAATGGTTACATCACATTGCAAAATTGAGCAAAGGTTACATGTCTAAAATTATAAAGGGTTGTCCCATTCTAAAGTTAATTAAGGATTAAAAATTGATATTCACCGACACAACCCAAGATGTGACAAATTAGTAAAGTGACATTCAAAAATCATCATGTTGTGTTCAATTGCGGGGTTAATCTATGGTTATTTCACATTGTGACATTAAGTATGGGTTATATGTCTAACATGAAAAAGGGATATGTTCCATTAAGGATTAAAAAATGATATATACAATAAAACAACCCAGTATGCGACTTATTAATTATGTGAAATTCAACGTTCATCAATGATTATGTTTCATTCTGATATTTATGAAGGTTATGTGGCATTACAACATTGGGAAAAGGTTTTGTGTCTAATATGACAAAGGGTTATGTCACATTCTAATGTTCATTATGGATTAAAAATGATATACACTAACACGATCCAAGATGTGACATATCAATAATGTGACATTCGAAGTTCATTGTGTTATGCTGCATTGTGACGTTTATTAATTGTTATGTCACATTGTGACAATGAGAAAGGGTTATATGTCTAATATGACAAAGGGTTATGTCCCATTCCAAAATTCATTAAGGTTTAAAAAATTATGTACACCCACACATTAACCCAATATGTGACACATTCATAATGTGACTTTTGATGTCGATCATTGTAACATTCATCATGGGTTAAGTCATATTCTGATGTTTATTATGGTTATGTTGCATTCTGACATTTATTATGGATTATGTTGCACTATGTTATTTATTAAGGGTTATATTGCATTGTGACATCCATCGATGGTACATTCCTTAATGGCTTTGTCACATTGCAACATTCATTGATGCTTACGTAGGATTTCAAGGTTTATGTTTCACATTCATTGATGTGATAGTTGTATGTTTAAAAAATTTCTTTATATATTATGTCACATTGTTTTGTTTATCAAGGTTTATATTTCACTGCGACGTTATCAAGGGTTATATCACATTACGACGTTAAGCCGTTGTTACAGTGTTTGGTTGGTATATGTCAACACAACCAAAGATGTGACACATTAATAATGTGATAGTGGGCGTTTAATAAGCATTATGTCACATTGTGACGTTTATCTCAGGTTATGTTACATTAACGACATTCATGTTTATTTTTTTTAGTACACATGGTTTGTTACAGTGGGCATTTAATAACCGTTATGTTGCATTGTGACGTTTATCACGGGTTATGTTACAATACCGACATTCATCAAGGGTTATGTCACATTGTGATATTTGTCAAGGGTTATGTCGCGATGTGATGTTTATCAAGGTTTACGTTTCACTATGACGTTATCGAGGGTTATATCACATTACGACGTTGAGCCATGGTTTGTTACAGTGGGCGTTTAATAAGCGTTGTGTCGCATTGTGACGTTTATCACAGGTTATGTTACATTAGCGACATTCATCAAGGGTTATGTCATATTGTGATATTTGTCAAGGGTTATGTCCCATTGTCATATTTGTCAATGGTTATGTCGCATTGTGATGTTATCGAGGGTTGTATCACATTACGATTAAGCCATTAATAATGTGATAGTGGGCGTTTAATAAGCGTTATATTGCATTGTGACGTTTATCACGGGTTATGTTACATTAGCGAAATTCATCAAGGGTTATGCACATTGTCATATTTGTGAAGGGTTATGTCGCATTGTGATGTTTATCAAGGTTTACGTTTCACTATGACGTTATTGAGGGTTATATCACATTACGACGTTAAGCCATGGTTCGTTACAGTGCTTGGTTGGTATGTCAACACAACCAAAGATGTGACACATTAATAATGTGATAGTGGGTGTTTAATAAGCGTTATGTCGCATTGTGACGTTTATCACAGGTTATGTTACATTAGTGACATTCATCAAGGGTTATGTCACATTGTGCTATCTGTCAAGGGTTTTGTCGCATTGTGATGTTTATCAAGGTTTACGTTTCACTATGATGTTATCGAGGGTTGTATCACATTACGACCTTAAGCCATGGTTTGTTACAGTGGGCGTTTAATAAGCGTTATGTCACATTGTGACGTTTATCATGGGTTATGTTACATTAGCGACATTCATCAATGGTTATGTCACATTGTGATATCTATCAAGGGTTATGTTGCATTGTGATGTTTATCAAGGTTTACATTTCACTGTGACATTATCGAGGGTTATATCACATTACGACGTTAATCCATGGTTTGTTACAGTGGGCGTTTAATAAGCCTTATGTCGTATTGTGACGTCTCTCACAGGTTATGTTACATTAGTGACATTTATGAAGGGTTATGTCACATTGTCATATTTGTCAAGGGTTATGTCACATTGTCATATTTGTCAAGGGCTATGTTGCATTGTGATGTTTAACAATGTTGATGTTTCACCATGATGTTATCGAGGGTTATATCTCATTACGATGTCAAGCCATGGTTTGTTTATTAATGTTGACGTTTCACTATGATGTTATCGAGGGTTATATCGCATTACGATGTTAATCCATGGTTTGTTAAAGTGTCTGGTTGGTATATGTCAACACAACCAAAGATGTGACACATTAATAATGTAATAGTGGGTGTTTAATAAGCGTTATGTCGCATTGTGACATTTATCACGGGTTATGTTACATTAGCGACAGTCATCAAGGGTTATGTCAAATTGTGATATTTATCAATGGTTATGTCAGATTGTGATGTTTATCAAGGTTTACGTTTCACTATGATGTTATTGAGGGTTATATCACATTACGACGTTAAGCTATGGTTTGTTACAGTGGGCATTTAATAAACGTTATGTCGCATTGTGACGTTTATCACGGGTTATGTTACATTAGCGACATTCATCAAGGGTTATGCCACATTGTGATATCTGTCAAGGGTTATGTTGCATTGTGATGTTTATCAAGGTTTACGTTTCACTATGATGTTATCCATGGTTATATCACATTACGACATTGAGCCATGGTTTGTTACAGTGGGCGTTTAATAAGCGTTATGTCGCATTGTGACATTTATCAATGTTGACGTTTCACTATGATGTTTATCGAGGGTTATATCGCATTACGATGTTAAGCCATGGTTTGTTACAGTGTCTAGTTGGTATATGTCAACACAACCAAAGATGTGACACATTAATAATGTGATAGTGGGTGTTTAATAAGCGTTATGTCGCATTGTGACGTTTATCACGGGTTATGTTACATTAGTGACAATCATCAAGGATTATGTGAAATTGTGATATTTATCAAGGGTTATGTCAGATTGTGATGTTTATCAAGGTTTACGTTTCACTGTGATGTTATCGAGGGTTATATCACATTACGACGTTAAACTATGGTTTGTTACAATGGGCGTTTAATAAGCGTTATGTTGCATTGTGACGTTTATCATGGGTTATGTTACATTAGCGACATTCATCAAGGGTTATGTCACATTGTGATATTTGTCAAGGGTTATGTCACATTACGATAATTCCCAAGATGTAACACATTAATAATGTGATAGTGGGCGTTTAATAAGCGTTATGTCGCATTGTGACATTTATCGTAGGTTATGTTACATTAGCGACATTCATAAAGGGTTATGTCACATTGTGAAATGGTTTAAACCATCCACATTCTACATAGTGATGTAGAATGTTATGTCGCATTGTGATATTCATCAAGGTTTACATTTTACTACGACGTTATCAAGGGTTATATCAAATTATGATGTTAAGCCATGGTTTGTTACAGTGTTTGGTTGGTATATGTCAACACAACCAAAGATGTGACACTTTAATAATGTGATAGGGGCGTTTAATAAGTGTTAGGTCGAATTGTGATGTTTATCACAGGTTGTGTTACATTAGCGACATTCATGAAGGGTCATGTCACATTGTGATATTTGTCAAGGGTTATGTCACATTGCGATAATGCCCAATATATGACACATTAATAATGTGATAGTGGGTGTTTAATAAGCATTATGTCGCATTATGACATTTATCACAGGTTATGTTGCATTAGCGACATTCATCAAGGGTTACGTCACATTCTGATATTTGTCAAGGGTTATGTCACATTGCGATAATGTCCCAAATGTGACACATTAATAATGTGTTTCTGGATGTTTAGAAAAATTCTTTTTGCATTATGAACTATGGCCACGTGGTTCACCAAAGTCAACCATGGTTAAGTATTTCCAAAATGATGTAATGCCCAATATATGACACATTAATAATGTGATGGTGGGCGTTTAATGAGCATTATGTCGCATTGTGACGTTTATCACAGGTTATGTTGCATTAGCAACATTCATCAAGGGTTACATCACATTCTGATATTTGTTAAGGGTTATGTCACATTGTGATAATGTCCCAAATGTGACACATTAATAATGTGTTTCTGGATGTTTAGAAATATTCTTTTTGCATTATGAACTATGGCCACGTGGTTCACCAAAGTCAACCATGGTTAAGTATTGCCAAAATGATGTATTTTTCTTTCATGTTAAGACTTTTACTTTTGAAAAGCGAAAAAAATTCATCTATGTACACAAACAATGTTTCGATATTACGACATTTATCAATACTTATGTTGGATTCTGGCAATCCAACATAGTGCATTCCTTAATGGTTTTGTTGCATTGGGACATTCATTGCAACAATCGAAACATTTATTCATGGATATTGAAATTCACAATTCCTCTATGCTTGTGTCAGATTATTCGCCATCATGTTGAAAGAATTATATATATATATATATATATATATATATATATATAGTCATTTGACAAAATAAATGGTTTAAACAATCCACATTCTACATAGTAATGTAGAATTTTATGTCGCATTGTGATGTTTATCAAGGTTTACGTTTCACTGTGACGTTATCAAGGGTTACATCACATTACAATGTTAAGCCATGGTTTGTTACAGTGTCTATATGTAACCACAACCAAAGATGTGACACATTAATAATGTGATATTGGGCATTTAATAAGCGTTATGTCGCATTGTGATGTTTATCACAGGTTATTTTGCATTAGCAACATTCATGAAGGGTTATGTCACATTGTGACATTTGTCAAGGGCTATGTCACATTGTGATAATGCCCAAGATGTCACACATTAATAATGTGTCTTTGTATGTTTAGAAAATTTCTTTAAGAATTTTCATGATATATATATAGTCATTTGACAAAAGAAATGGTTTAAGCCATCCACATTCTACATAATGTGATAGTGGGCGTTTAATAAGCATTATGTCACATTATGACGTTTATCGAAGGTTATGTTATATTAGCGACATTCATAAAGGGTTATGTCACATTGTGATATTTGTCAAGGGTTATGTCACATTGAGATAATTCCCAAGATGTGACACATTAATAATGTGATAGTGGGCGTTTGATAAGCGTTCTGTCGCATTGTGACATTTATCGTAGGTTATGTTACATTAGCGACATTCATAAAGGGTTAGATGTGACACATTAATAATGTGATAGTGGGCGTTTAATAAGCGTTATGTCGCATTGTAACCTCCTTTACAACATGTGACTTTATAACAAGTGAATCACAATATTTTAAGTATATTATGTTTTATATTAATTAAATAATATGGTAATAAATATATTAAATATTATTTATTATATATTATAATTAAATAAACAATATTATTTTATAATCAATTAAATTATTAATTTATCATTATTAACAATTAACATAACATAACATTCGTTCATTCATCTCCATGTTGTGGTCCAATCTAAAATAACATAACAATTAGACAACTTTTGCACTATTAGAATCTAATAGAACTTTTCAACAACATATTAAATTTTGATTAAAATTGCTAACGTTGCAGTGTGAAATTTCCAAGGAAGATTATCAAATTCCCACAATACCACATGGTTATTTTATGTTATTATATTATCGCTGCTAATTTGTTTTTAATATATTTATAATTGCAACAAATTACTTTAAGCAACACAACCATATATTATCGTAACCAATGTGGTATGTAGCAAAGACACATAAACCATCATGAACATTGCATCCCAACATAATCAGAACTATAATTGTTTTCAATGTGACAAAAGTCCAGTAAACTAGGGATGAATGATTAATTTATCATAACCCTTTGTGAACCTCCTACATAGTATTTGAATGCTTGCATTCCCCAAGGTATTTGTCACGTTGTGAAATTAAACAAAGGCTATGTCACATTGTCACAGTTTGCAAGGGTTTCATGTCACATCTTCGTATGTTTTGCGACACAATACATACTATAGAGAAAAACATTGGTTATGTCACATTGTGATGTTGATCATCTTCATTCTAATAATAATGAACATATGTTGACTTGTTACATCAATAACATGGTATGGAACATTATGTCTAGGTTACATTATGAATTTGTGATGATATCTGTTATTAGGTTAGTTTATAACATGTGAATAATAAATATTGGATATAATTAACTTCATGATATAATTTTCATATATACCATAC
Organism: Pseudotsuga menziesii; assembly: GCA_001517045.1. NCBI lineage: Eukaryota > Viridiplantae > Streptophyta > Pinopsida > Pinales > Pinaceae > Pseudotsuga > Pseudotsuga menziesii. Next base: position 18,884 of record LPNX011029360.1, read on the forward strand.
AGAAAAACATTGTATTAATAATATTTTAAGTATATTATGTTTTATATTAATTAAATAATATGGTAATAAATATATTAAATATTATTTATTATATATTATAATTAAAATAACAATATTATTTCTATTAATATTTTGTAGGTGCACCCGTTACTAGCAACAACCACATTAAATTAATAATGTGTCTGAATACGCCGATAGGCGTAAATTTATGCACATACTTTTTATATTAATGTTTTTCCCTATAGTATGTGCATAAATTTATGCCTATCGACGTATTCAAACACATTATTAATTTAATGTGGTTGTTGCTAGTTAAGTATAAAGAGAAAATTGTTGTCAGCATACCACTTTAGAAAACTCGAAGTAATTTTGGGAGGGGCACTCTTCTCAGTTTAAAAGACAGGCTTTTTGTTTTGAGATATGCACCACTTCATTCAGACTCTTCTTTTTCTGTCTGGTTAAAAAAAATGTAACCATATGCCTCAAGGTGGACTTTCATTTTTAATGTAACTGTTTTGATACTATAATACTTAATACCTGAACTACTAAATCGACACGTATTTAGGTAGATTTTCTTTTAAGGTTTGATTCCTCATGGTAGTTAAATATATATATTTTTACAATGTTAAAACTTAAGTTACAGCCTATCCCAGTTTACAAGTTTTGTTAATCTTGCAACGCACTTGAATTTTTCTACTTCCTTAGCTTGGATATAAGAAGCACTTACTGTCTATCTTTCAATAACAGTATTGTATCTTGTTTCTGTTGTGGAAAGGCCTGAATAAAATACTAGGCACGCTAATAGTTTTACTGTATAATAGATCTGTTTAGTACTTAAATCTGCTATGATTTCGGAATGTGAAATGATTCTGTGTTAAAAAAGGAAAACTTGTTGGACAATACTAGGATTAGGTCAATAGGGTTTAACTCTATGCTACTTTCCTCCGATCATAAATGTCGACTCTTTTCCTTTCTTAGGATTCTCGGGAAGTGCACAAGAACGTTTAAACAAAATAATAATATTACTCTATATTTTACCCAACAATTCGATTTTTCGGTACAAAGAATAGAATGGTAACAAGATATAAGACCCGATATATTTTTGTAGGTTTCCTTCAATTATTAACTTTAAATAACTAAACTAATAGGTAACCTATGCAACTTCTTGGGAAATCCTTAGTCACCACAGCATAGAGGGCTACAGGCTTGACTACATGTAAAGAGTGAGGAATGTTAGTTTATTTCATTAATTATATAATCACTTTTATTTAATAACTTACCGATACTTTGTTCCTGGTGTGTGGTGGATCAAAGCCATAACCGAAGGTTTATTTTAAGAAAAGTTTAAAAGCAAGGCTAATGTTTCATAAATGTTTATCTATAACTGCAGTTGGCGAGATCCAATATGGACTGAGCATCCAGTTGCTGGTTTGTTAAGGCGATTTAACTTTTTTAATAAAAGAACTCTCGGCTCTCAACAATAAATTTATTGCTAAAAACCATGCTGAGCATTAGGCACGACCTTCTCGGTTAAATCCATAAAATACTACTTCAATTAAATTAGTAGGTTTAAACTATTCCTAAAATAGAAGAAGCTAGATTTTACAATCTTATACTCGGAAATAAAAGTTAATTACCATTTGAGATGTAAAGGTACAATATATTAATGATCTTCTGTCCGTTTAACTCTTCAAAAATAACTTACTATAATTAAGTCATTACCACATACCCATAATACCTTTTTGTGAAGGCTCTTATTTTATCTGTACTGAGGTACTAGCTTATAACTGTGTAAAAAGGATCTAGGTTAATGAGGCTGAATCTTCATATTTATAATTACACGCTCATCGAAAAGCTATGAAAATGATTTGTATGAGTATAACCTTTTTCATTTATCTAATATTCTTTGTTCAAATATTCTAGTAATAACACATAGTTCAAGACAACATAAAGTAAGAGAGGATTTTACTAAAACAATTATAATATTCTTGTGTTACAGTCATGAATATATACCGAAATAAATCTATAAAATAATACGTATCCTCTAATAATGATCCTTTAATTAAGTTTTGCGTACTGTCTAAGAGGAAACTTGAGACAGAGATGCCTACGAAATTAGGTACAAGATATATATAAACATTATTCAGAGTGAAATAACAACAAATATCTTATAGAAACCTATAAATCTAAAGTCCAGAACATAGTGGGAACAACCACATTCCTCCCGACTGTAGAATAGGTTCATCTCTGCTGCTTCCTAATCGCCCCCAAGCTAAACCATGCATGTCAAGTATAGTAAGGACAGTTAACCAAAGCTTCAGATATCCGATCTCTTTCAAACAATCTTGCCTAACACAATGTTCTCACACAACAAGATTCTTTGTTCTTAGCATACTAAGCAACGTCCTTCCATAACTGCGCTTCTGACACATGTTTCAGCTTCCTTGAGGTTAACCCTTACTTGTCCCTTACTATTTCATGCACAATCTCCTCATTTAACCTGGTTGTTCCACTTTATTCTTATCAAAGTTTAAACCACAAGGTTTTATTACATCAGTCCTTCTAGGACTTCTTGGCAAATTTTCCATCAACCAACTTTATTAAACAATAAAATAAATAAAAAGTCTTAATTAAATGTTCTCATTTTGGGGGATGTTACAAAGTGTTGGAAGAAGCAAGCAGATACTAGTAAGTTGTTTGCACACATCATAGAGGAGACTGAAAATGAAGAGAAGCCTATGTTTCTAACTTGTAATGGCACTCAGGAAAGTTTAAAAGATGTATGGCTCTTGGATAGCGTGTGCAACAACCACATGACTGGAAACAAGGAATTATTTTTAAGTCTAAATACAAGCATTCAGTATGAAGTGAAGTTAGGCAATGACAATAAGGTAAAATTTAATGGTAAAGGTGTGATTGTTGTATATGCCAAGAATGGTAAAAGAAGAACAATCCATGATTTTTATCATGTTCTTGGTTTAATGTGTAATTTATTAAGCTTTGGATAATTGTTAGAGAATGAGTACATAGTGCTCTTTAAGAACAAGGTATGCACTATTTATGAAAAATATCCAAGTAAGCAGTTGATAGCCAGAGTAGTGATGACAAAGAATGGAATGTTTTCGTTGATTATGAGAAATGATTTGACTAACTCTTTGAATGCTTATAAAACTAAGAGTTCAGATCAATCATGGTTATGGAATTTGAGGTATGATCATTTACATTTTGGTGGCTTAGATTTGCTATAAAAGAAGAATATGGTAAAAGGGTTGTCCAGTATTGAGCAGCCATCAGTCTCATGTGAGAGCTGCATATTGGGAAAGCATCAAAGAGAGAAATTCATTTCTAGAGTCCCATACAGAGCAAAAGCACCATTAGAGCTGGTACACACATATTTGTGTGGACCGATGCAAACACCTTCTTTCACTGGTAATGTTTATTTTATGACTTTCATTGATGATTTCAATCAAAAAAATGGGTGTATTTGTTGAAACAGAAATCTCAAGCTTTTGATCTGTATAAAACTTTTAAAGCTATGGTTGAAAAGGAGAGTGACACATTTATTAAAGTATTAAGATTAGATAGAGGAGGTGAGTATATGTCAAATGATTTTGTGGAATTTTTTCAATACTATGGAAATTAAAAGACAATTTATTGCTCGCTACACTCCCCAGCAAAACAAAGTAGAAAAAGAAAGAATCGAACCATTATGAACATGTCTCGAAGTATGATGAAGGAGAAGCATCTTTTGGATGAATATTGGGGAGGCGTTGTTACTTGTTCAGTATACATTCTGAGAAAAATCCCAACTAATAGCATGAAAGATCGAGTTCCCCAGTAAGCATGGAGTGGTAAGTGTAGAAGCATATCGCACTTAAGGATTTTTGGGTGTGTAACTTATGCACATGTACCTGAAGAGATGAGGATAAAGTTAGTTGACAGAAGCCAGAAATGTATTTTTGTTGGATATAGTGAAGAATCTAAAGCATGTAGACTCTATAATCCCATCACCAAGAAGTATTTCATCAGCAGAGACGTGGTGTTTGAGGAAGAAGAAGCATGGGATGGCGGCATAGATACGTTAGTTGAAGAGGACAGTGTTACACCTCCCACAGAAGATGAAGAAGATGAACATGGCATACATGGAGGACAGTTAACTCCACATATGTCTACATCACCAGTAAGAACACCTGTCAAAACGCCCAAAATTCATGAACATGGTGAACCATCAAGTGTTGGTGGATGACAAGGAACATGATCAGAGGTAAGTAATGAATCAAATCCCACATTAGCTTTATTATGAAACAAAGTTAGAGGTCAAAAGACTAGAAGTTTAAGAGAACTGTATGAGGGAAATGAAGAAGTAGATCAAGTTTTAAATTTTGCATTAATAACATGTAATCCTGTAAGTTTTGATGAGGCTATTAAAAAGGATGTTTGGATAAAAGCAATGAATGAATAAATTGATGCCATAGAAAGAAATAATACTTGGAATCTTGTAGATTTGCCTGATAATAAAAATTGTATTGCTGTCAAATGGGTTTATAAGACTAAGTTAAATGTTGATGGTGATATTGAAAAATACAAAGCAAGACTTGTAGCTTAGGGGTTTAGTCAACAACCTGATATTGATTATAGCAAGACTTTTGTACTTGTAGCCAGACTTGATATGTTAAGGATGGTACTAGCTATTGTTGCTCATAATAAATGGTATCATCAAATGGATGTATTGTATGCATTTTTGAATGGGTTTTTAGAAGAACAGGCTTATGTGAGACAACCTCCTGGATATGATATTGATGGACAAGAAGACAAGGTCTATAGATTAACGAAAGTATTGTATGGATTGAAGCAGACACCCAGAGTATGGTACAACATGATTGATGAATACTATGAGTAGTGAAAGATTCAACAGAAGTCCATGTGATCCAACCTTGTAACAAAGGTAAACCAAGAAGGTAAAATACTAATTGTTTGCTTATAAGTGGATGATTTGATCTTCACGGGAGATATTTCAGTAGATGAGGTTAAGAAAGCCATGAAAACAGAATTAGAGATGACTAATTTAGGAATGATGAAATATTTTCTTGGTATTGAAGTAACTCAATCTGAGCATGGTATTTTTATCAATCAAACTAAGTATGCAAATGATTTACTTAAAAGATTCAAAATGATGAATTGTAAGCCAACTATAGCTCCAATTACAACTGGCACAAAACTCAGTAAGGAGAATGATGGGTCAAAAGTCGATCCAACGTTGTATAAGAGACTGGTAGGAGGTCTCATGTACTTAAATGTAACAACTCCTCATAGAAATTTTGTAGTAAGTTTGATTTCGAGATTTATGGAGTTTCCAAAGAATACCCACTACAAAGATAGAAAGAGGATTCTAAGATATATTGCTGGAACAACAAATTTTGGTATCCAATATACATCAAACTCAAATTTTAAGTTGATTGGATATACTGACAATGATTTTGCAGGTTCTATAGATGATAGAAAGAGCACATCTGAATATGTCTTTAGTTTTAGATCACGATCAGTAGCATGGGCTTCAAAGAAGTAGCCCATAGTGACAATATCTTCTGCTGGGGCAGAATATGTTGCAGCAACATCAACTGCATGTCAAACTATGGGGATGAGAAGAACTCTTTCTGATTTGAGGCATGAACTAGATGAACCCACTCAAATTTTTTGTGACAACAAATTAGCCATTTCACTATCAAGAAATCATGTATTTCATAAAAGAAGTAAGAATATTGATACAAGGTATCATTTTATTCGAGAATTGATAAACAACAATAAAATCACTATAGAATTTTGCAGATCAGAAAATCAGTTTCAGACCTATTTACAAAACCTTTGGGAAACGCTTTGTTTAAGTTTCATAGGAAAAACATTGGGGTTTGTAAGCTGTAACAAAAATCTAGTACTACAAATTTTTGATTTTGGGGTGTAGTAGTTAAGGGGAGAATGTTGGAAGCAGGTAATTACTCCACCGCTGGCCGCTGGAATTTTAAAGAGGCAACACCGCCGAGATTTGCAACAGCTGAAATTTTGAAGAGTTGCCACAGCCACACCGCCTTATTCTAAGAGGCAATTATCATATTATTAAATTGTGAAAATCCATTTTGAGGCCACATAATCGAGCCAACAATCACATATCATTCTTGAAGGGCGAACACAGTTTTTTTTATTTCTCAAGTCTGTAAGGGCATTTAGTTTTGTAGAGATAATTGTGTTATGAAGGGTCTAAGCTGAAAACACTATAAATACTTACATTGTAATGGTGATATAGAGAGGTTGAGCGAGATATACAGATATAGATGCAGAGTTGAACTCATAATTTTTAATGTTTTTTTTATACTCTGTTATTTGAGTTTGAAAACTCATATTTATTTTGAAGATAGTTTGTTGTAGCAACTTGAGAAATTAGAGCATTTTTTTTTTATAGATGTGTAAAATGTATTTTATTGCTGAAACAAAGTATAGGTTTTAATTCTATGAACAAGGGTCATCAAAACGAAGTTGAAATTTTCTAAAGTTAGAGAATTGTGTGTTGCTGAGAGTAAAAACAACACTCCAGCGCCTTCCCACATTTACTTCATCTAAACCACAACAACAGTAATTATGTTAACATGAAAATTTACAACATATAATGACTAAATATACCCATTGAAATTAATGAAATTTTTAATACTAAAACATATGCAATATAGCGATTAGAATAGTTATTTCTTTGGTACGAAATAAGATTACATGTTACATTAGTCCGGGCATCCATAACATAACCAGTGTAGAGGGAATTTGGTGGAATTGGATAGTTGATCGTAAACTGTGTAATTATAAACTGTGTTGGTGGGATTGGATTGTTAATGGTAAACTATGTTGAAAATGAAATGAGCCCATTAAATCTTGGGTCTCTTCACTATTAAATCGTGGTAAACGTGCTCCCACCAACCTTTTCATAGAATCAAGGTATTTTTCCGACGTCAATGGATCCAAAAACCTATAACCCAAAACAATTTACACTCTACAGCTTAGAGAAGAGATGAATCAAATCAAGTTTCAAAATGAGTCGATAATTATTATGCCAAACAACAGCTTTATTTTTCTCCTCACACAAAATTTCTCAAAGAAAACGAAGGTGTACTGTGCATACCACCCAATTCTGAAGTCAATATCTCTCTGGGTAGCCTGTTCATCAAGCAAAGGCTTCTTTCAATACGACACCATCCAGTCCACTACAAAGCGCCTATGCCAATGGAACTTTTCTATTTTCTTCTCCATTGTTCAAATCTATATATATTTTAATTATGTCTATAGGTATTTAGATATAGATTTTGGACTCATTTAAATATAATCTCAGATTTTGGACTTGTTTGAGCAAATCAACAATATTAACACAAGCTGTAACAATTATATGGCAGTATTTTTTCATAGCGGTTGTTAAATACATATTGATTAAGATTTAAATAAGATTAAAATAAACTTGAGTTAAAGGATGGTTAAAAAAATTGGTAACAACTTGTTTAAGTTTTTTCATAAAATATTTTTTTATTAAATAGTGTTTGTTTTGTGCTTATATTAATTATAATAAAAATAAATCTAGTTATATTAACTCTAACTAGGGTATTGGAATTTGGTTTTTATTTTACCTGTTAAAAAAGTTTATTTTGCCGGTTTTGGTATTTTATATTGGCCTTCATGAAAAGTTTTGTTTAAAATTTTACCCTTCAACAATGAAGATTTGCTAAAAATTTTACTATTCAGTAATTAATTTTTGTTAATTTTTGTTCAGAATAATATTGATTTTTTTGACATTTTTATAATAAAATAAAAAATGCTGATGATGATTAACATCCTTCAAACCAAACTTTGGTTTATCAAACCTAAACAAACTAATTAGAATTTCTAGATTTCTTGTTCTTGTTCTAGTTTTAAAATTTGTTGTCTCTTTTTGCAGATATTAAGGGCATGTTGCCTCTCTTAGACGATCGTTGCAGGGAAGAGTTGCAAGAGATGGAAGAGCAGAAGGCCGAAATAGACCTCGTGGCCAAGAAATTAATTCACAGAGAGCTATGGTGCGGGTTTTGGTTTCTTAGCCTCCCGCTTTAATGCAAGATCCGGTTCGAGGCAGCGTGCTTGTGGCATACGTTTTAGGTCGACCACATTCAATTCTTCCTTGTCGTTATTACAGAGTTTAAATCTTCTCATTATTACAGAGTTTAAATCTTCATGTCTGTGTGCAAGTAGCCAGCATTGGAAGGATAACATAGTCCATTCTTTTTTCCATTATTGGTTTATGGGGTTTAATTATAGTCTAAGGTTGTTCTCGACATTCACTAACTGAATGCTTCCACAGCTTTTCTGGGGAAGTTGATAAGAAGTTTCCTACCAACAATACGGTGGGCAACTCAAATACCTGGCCAATGATAAGTAGCTGTAGAAATGGATGTAGATGTAAGGAGAAATGGGATCATTGTTAATTTGAAAACAGAAATAAAATGGTGGAGTATATCTAATGCATGGAGTATTGATTTAGTATATGTATAAATCAATATTCACTTCGACATATAAATTTTCAATTGCATAAATCAATACTCAATTCAATATATTGATTTTCAAATTAATTTCAATAGAGTTAGAAAATTACTCAATACTCTTCTAGTTTAAAAGAAGTCATGGTAGAAATCAATATAAAAGAAATATAAGGAAATGTTTTATAACATTTTTTCAAATAGTAGATTTTTAAACAAATCTTTAGAACTAAACAAAAAAAAATCTACAAGAAGTAGAAAAACAATAGATTTTTAAACAAATCTTTAAATCTAAATAGAAAAAATTCTACCTTTGACAATGTTTTCCAAGACTATGTCTCCAACTCCAGCCTTCCACATTCCAAACTCCAACTTCCATCTTTCAAATCATTTAGTTAAGCATTGAGCATTGAAGTTTGTACTATGTAGATGCCAATTACAATAATAAAAAAAATATAGAAAAATCATTGTTAAAGGACATTTTTTTCTTTCATAAAAAATCAATGAATCTTACAAAATAAAAAGGCATGGATGATGGAAATAATACTAACTTGATATTTTTATTTTTAGTGAAAGTATGATTAGAATTTGGAAAGTATAATTTTATCTAATAATAAGGTAAAATTATTAATATTACTAATTTACTAGTAATAATTTATAATGGTATTTTAGTAATTTGGTTGCCCTTGAAAAATAGTAACTAGTAATGTAAAAATGTTTTGAATTTACCCTTAAAAAGGGGTTTCCTAAAATTAACAGTATTTGAGGGTCAACCTGCCCCATCACAGTCATTTTGAAATTTTATTGCCCTTCAAAAATACTTTTAAGTGATAATTTTACCCTTAAAAAAAGGGTTTACTAAAATTTTTAATCATATTTGACCCCTCAAATTCCATTACTGTAGGGCACCGACATAGTTTGTGGTTCTATCACATCTAAGAGAATTTAGTTTTTTTTTCATTCCTCATATTTTAAAGGGGTTCAAGTGTGAGTTATCTACATGTTATCACCTACTTCCTCTTATCCATTTATCAAATATCAGTTATTTTGTATTATTTTTATTTTCATCTCACATTCTTCTCGTTATCTACCATGAATTGTTTGGTTATACATTCATAAGCTATGAGTTATCCATGCATTGCCACTAGTTATCCATTTATCAGCTAGATACTAGTTATTTGTATTCATTTTTTTTATAATTGTTTATTTTGAATTTTGAACAACTGCTATACAATCAATCTAGAGAGTACACTTGTCTCATCTTTGTGGGTCGATGAAAAAACATAGGCCATAGTCCACCCCAAATCTCAAATAAAAACTCACCTAACAATACCATATAAATAATGAGTATAGAATTATATATTTTAACTTTTGTTTAACTGTTAATTATCTTCAAAAACTAAGTTGTTAGTTGTACCAATTACTTATAACCTCTATAATAATATCTTTAAAAAAACATAATACTTAAGAAAAAACCTAATATCCCCTGTTATTTAGTTCGATATATTTTTACAGCAACGCTATGTGAGAGAAGCATATTATGGCCTACAATGTACGTCTCTGTTGCAGAATTTCCTGCTGTACAGTTTCCAAATGCAGGGGAACAGCGGCCCCGTGCGTGAAACCCTAAATTGTAGCTATAAACTGCGAAGACAAACGGTTCGTTTATACTTTGACAATACTTCACACGGTCTCAGAATGCTCGAAAACATTCTTCTGAGAAGAATCCAAAGTCCTCCCTGCAAGAAAGATCATCAAGATCAGAAACCTTTGCTTCGACGTGCGTTTTAGAAGAGTTAGGAAGAAAATGATGAGAGTGAATCCCCATACTTGTCCTCCAGAGCTTGTGGCATGTCCCAGTGAAACAGTGTAACAAAAGGCTCTATACCATTAGTGAGCAGCTCATAGATCAGATTATTGTAGTAAGCGATTCCATCTTCGTTGACTCCTGTGTGTCTTGGACAGCCCTCTGTTAATTTTCAAAAAAATAGAGAAGTAACTTAAAATCCATTGTAGATAGAGCTATTTAGAAAGGTATCACTGTTCCTTAATTCAACTTCCTGGGAAATATGAGGGGCCAGGAAATAGAAAAACGATAGACATCCATCCCCATGTATTTGAGAAACTGAACATCTTCCTGCATGCAGATTACAAATGAATTAATTCCATCAACGCTCTCAAAATAAAACAATGCATAATTTAATGCTTCAATTCATCAAATAGTTGTAATTTGTACCTTATAGTGCTGATATTGGTCCACTGCAACATCCCCATTCTTCCCATCGGCAATTTTACCTGCATTAACGTTCAATAACAACCAATAAATACATAAGACATCGCACTTAATTAAAATTAAAATACCTATGTCGTGGCATGCGCCCATTAACCTTGAATGTGGGAGAATGTATCCCAGGGGCCTTTCCCATCCTCATGGGAGTAGTCTAACGAGTCGACGATTTCGCCCGGCGTTAGACTACTCTGTTTACCCACTCCGTTAACTATCCCGTTGTCCTGAGTCCGGCAAATCCATCCAACCAAGGGTCCCACATAAATCTTTTTCGGAAAGCTATTGATCTATTCCTGCAAAATCAAGAAAATCAAAGTTCTATTTTCTACATTCTTCAATCATTTCAACTCTGTCGAAACCTTAACGGAAACGAAAGAAGGGGGTATGGATTGCAGTATGGAGCTCTCATTAGGTTTGAGTATTGGTACTGGACTTTGCTTCTTCAAAGTCATCAAGTGGGCTGCTTGCCTAGGTCAATGGACACGAGTCTCTGCAATATTGTCGAACGACCATGAAGACATTACTGACGAAGATTGACTTTGCTACTGAAAAGGATTCATGGCCTTTGATCAGGCAAATTATTGTTCTTCTGTTAATGATCATCACTTTTCAGGCAGCGATTTGCAACGCAGACTATAAATACATGTGCAGCTTCGCTTACTATACTCAAAGCAGTGAGTTGGAAAGCGATTTGAAGAGAGTTTTGTCTAATCTTGCCGAACACACGTCCCAGACGGGGTTTAATACTTCTGCGTATGGACAAATTCCTAACCGAATACATGGCTTCCTCCAATGCAGGGGAGACGCAACAGTCAACCAATGCTCCGATTGTTCACAACAAATAACAACCAGCATTCTAAAGTAATGATTTTAAAGTAATTTTACCAACCAAGTCTTTTGTGTGAGCATAGGAGTAACATCCTTTTCAATCCCTTCTAGCCCAGAGATTAAAGAGATTAGCCTTGCCCCAAATGCTCTCTATTTCCGTTTGTTCAGGTAAAACCAAATCCTTTTTATAATATAACCTTTACAGATACCTTTGAAAAAATCATTTCATTCATAAAGCAACAGTAAGAGTAGCCAAAAAAATAGATGCATTGTTGATAGAAGTTAATAGCTCTTTAAATAACTCAGAGGTAGAATTTAAGATAATTAAAACAAACATCAAACGTGAGAATCGTAATACATAACAAACACAGAAAAGAATCATTGTTCAAAAGGTTCAATAGGTTGAGGGGCAAATAAAATCTGGTCCAATGCAATATGCAGTATGCGAAGAGCAATATGTGCTCTTCAATTTCTTTAAAAGCGGATCTGACTGATCCATATTCATTTCATCCACTTTGCAAAGACCTCAGAATGCTCGCCCTTCGTCCTCTTACAATAGTGGCCTGGCTAATCGTAGTACCAGTCTGTCTCTTGATTAATGCCCTACATCAAACTAACGCTCTGATCATGGTTACAGAGTGGGAGTTGTGAATCTCATTAATTTCAACCGGCCAAGAAAGTTAGAGACAATCTCACTAATCTCTCAATCAAATCTGCGAGCACCCACTTTTTGTAGAGTGGAGGATGTTGACTTCCGCAGTTAGATCACAGAGATTATGCTTTGAACGGCAGAGGCTGCGATGTGCGCCTTTATCTGCCCTCTCTTGGGCAAAGGCCTAGCTGTCCTTTCGCCTCTGAAACTCCTTCCTTCCATGAACATACATTCGGATGCACCACTGACCATTCTGTTAAAGCCAAATCTCTGCTATTGGAATTGCTCCAATGAAGATTGAGAAATTGATATAGAAAAGAAATATAAACAAACTGATCGTTCCGCAGGAAGTTAGGGATGTATTGATCGATTAGAAATGTGCACAACATATGTATATGTAAGAAGTTGTGCATATTTATAGCAATGCCAAGCTTATGATGGGGTAGCCGTACTGGATAAATTATATTTAAGATGCAGACATTTGACCTAATACTTTCTGTATACTTGTTCAACTGCTTTGACAGCCTTCGATTGCTTTCACAGCTTTCGGCTCTTCACAGATTCCCCGACATTTACAATACTTTTACGTAATATCTAGGCGGGCCGAAACATGACAACCTGGTAGACAAATATAATATTGAATTCAAACAATCTTGTCGAACATCTCGTAAAACTTGTCAGCCACTATGGGATGGACTTTTAAAGTGATTGATTAATTATAGCAAGGAGAGTTTCAATGTATACAGAGGATCATATGAGCTGTCTCTAATAAAATGTTCACGATTAGACAGATGGAATCTTGTTCTGTCAATATTTTTTAGAAAAAAATAATGTCAATAAGGTTAAGATTCGTCTCTTCTAATCTATGAAGCAACGAGGCAATTTGTATGTCTGTTAAGAAGACGAACATGCATGCAGAGATGATCTCAATTCCAGAAACATAGAGTTTAAATAAATTGAATATACCTGCACATAAGTTATATTATGAAGAAATTTAGAAATATTCGATCTATTAAATACAAACTTGAATCATTAAAGGGAGTGTGCAAGAAGTTGAGGGACCTTTTAGATGCAACCTCACTTTTTAGGAACACGCTCATGTTACATAGAAAAAAGAACGCGCTCCTCTTCCATAGCGCTTGGAATTGTAAATCCGAGCCTGACATGTCAGCAGACATGTAGGCTAGGTAACAATAACGCGCACGCGTTATAGAACATCAAAACGCGTACGCGTTTTGTAGTTCTAAAACGCGTGCGCGTTTTGTAAATTTAGAAAAAAATAAATAAACACACAGTCCCCCACCCGAGAGTCATTTTCACCGAACAGTATCGCGAAAACGAGCGTGGAAGAGTGCCGGAGGAGCGTGGAAGA
>LPNX011029389.1:27539-42136 GCA_001517045.1 Pseudotsuga menziesii
GCGAGATTAAATTACTCTACGTGGACATGAGCCACTTATTAGCTTCTTCAAATTTTTAAGGTCACACAGTTCATTAAATGAAAAAATTGACACATTAAATGACATCAGAATATTTTTAAAAAAATATCACTATGAAGCCAACATAATATTCTACAATTTTTTTTTTTACTGCAAGTCGAAATTCACATGGAATATATGCGTTTTGAGGGCTTCTATCTAGCACATGAGTAAAAAATCAGGTTTTCATCGCCAAATTTGGCCAAAAAGTGTTACCCATCTTCATGGAATCACCCATCATGAACATTTTGCAAACATTTATTAGCAAGGTTTCTCATTTTCCCATTTTGCAAAATTGGCCTTGCCTGGTTTCAACACTCGCGGAAGGTTAAAAATCAGCCCATAAGGATAATAAATAAACATGGAGTTGAGAGTCAACTGTTAAAACCAAAACATACCAACATAATTAGGCTTTCTTGACTCTTGGGATTTATTGTATTGATTGACTTCATTCCAGTTATTTTCTCGAACAAATGCATACACATCTGTCTTGTCATTAACTTTTCCATAAACAAAATATTCTGGAGCAAGATACCTATTAAAACTACACTCACAATTAGTGAACAGAAACATTACAAGTTGGATAGCCTTAATCTCAAAACGGCCAGTTGAAATTAAGATGCTTCGATATCCAAATGCTACTAAAAAGTCGCAGAAACTGATCTATGAAGATGTTGGTGCCCATATTGCTAGCCCAAAATCTAACAACTATTATAATTAAAGCCAAATTAATTCTGCTGAAAATTTTCATTAGTGCAGAATTGCAAGTTTCAATGTTACAACTCTAAATCACTAAGATATCTTGAAACACAGAACTCTCAAAAGTAGTCTTCATGCTTACAGAACTCTCAAAAGTAGTCTTGATGATTATTACAGTAAAAAGATTTATACCTGTGTTTTAGAGTCTTAAACTATTCAGAAAGAAATATCTTCTAAAAGATTTTACATCTCCATGAATGGAAAATTGAGAAAAGCCATTATGCAAGTCATATAATAATTTAGCAACTCCTATAACCACTTTCAATCACATTGTCCACATGACTGACCTCTCTCTCATTGCTTCCTGAAATAATATATAGTCAATAATTAGTGCTATAACCAAATCTCAGAAAAGAAAATGAAAGACCCAGCCATACAATAATGACACCGATTCTTAAAATGTACAACTACTTAATATTTGTGCATGCTTACATGATTTTTAAATGCAAAACTATTGAATACATACAATGAAGATTATCTTCAAGGTTTCTTTTGAACACAAAATTATATAAAGTCAATAGTTAGTGCTATACCCAGATCCGAGAAAAGAAAATGAAAGACCCTGCCATACAATAATGACACCTCCCCTTTAGAGGATACATACAGTTGTTCTAATGTATATCACATTTAGTGATATGATAATGTGGGGATGCCACATTGTTTATTTCTTATATGTATTGATTAATGATGCAGTATAATTGGAATTTTGATATTTGTATAGCTTAATAAAATATGTTATTATCTTCCTTAGGTATCCACTGCTCATAATCTTTAGTTTGGGAAAAATATAAATGTTTTACAACTTGTAATAGATGAACAAAAAGGTTGTGCATTGGAAGAAGAGATAGTGGAGGGTGGTACATTGTAAGAAGAGATAATGGAGGGAGGTTCATTAGAGGCAATGGAGGGCGATGCAATGGAGGCATAGACAGCATGACAAAGCAATATATTGAAGTAAATGTAAATTAAATTCCCTTTCTGGAAACCCAGCAATTCGTCATCGCTCCTATGAGCACACTTCACTCAGACAATACCTTTCAGAATGTTCCATGAACAGAGCTCAGTCAAATAAGACTTTTAAGACCTTAGTTATACAGTCAAATAAGACAATACCTTTAGCTCAGTCAAATAAGTCTTATTTCCAGTGAAAGGTGCATATTAGAGTCACCTGAATTTAGACTGCTAATGACCCTATTCAATGTATCCAATGCACCAGATTCAATGCATTGTCACACATATATGAAGTGGAACATACAAACACGAAAATTTGATGGATCACTGCACCCTCAGTTTGAACCTATGAATGCAAGGTTTCCTTCTATTGCAAGGTACATATTAGATTCACCTGAGTTGGGACTGTTAGTGTACAGTTTAATATACCTGATGCACCATTTAGATTCAATCCATGGCTACACATCTGTACAGATAAAGGCAAAGAGTTAATGGATAACCAGAACCTCAATTTGTATGTTTGAGTGTAAGAATTGCTTCTAGTATATTTTTATGACAAAAATGGGTTGATATAGTGTGGTTTCTCTTGTATTTTTTAGGTTTTAAACAAATGCAACAAGGATTCAGGTATGGAAACAATTTAAAGCTATGTGGAAAAGAGTTTGCTGGGCTTGCAAACTGTAATGACAGTTTTTCGTTAATAGGGCTAGAATTTGTTGCCTCATGGGCACCAAATATAACTGCCAAATCTCCTGGAGACTCAACAGTACCTCCAGGCTCCATTGCAGAACATTCCAAAATCTGCAGATTTGCCAAGATTCCAGAATCTACTGGGTTTGGCTAGAGATGTAATTATTGATAAATACTTTGTTTGCAATTGTTTCAATCATCTATTGATGGATTGGATGATAATGAATCGTGGCTGGCAGCACATTGTATCATCTAAAATAGTCTCATGGGTACTGATATTGTCTTCAATTGTGTCAATTGATGTATGATGGATTGATAGTCATTAGTTTGGATACTTATCATACACTGTCAAGAGTGTTCACTAATACTGTGTTATTACCTTGAATTATCAAAGGTATATATATACTGAAATCTTTCTGTATTTGTAAAGTGTAGGAAATGTCTTCAAATTTGTACCATTTTGGCCAAAATGTCTACTCCTTGAACAGGACTATTGTTAATGTGAGAAGTTAGAACTATATAAACCGTCATCAAATGTTTGTTTTCCAAGCTGCTTTGACAACCTATGCTAGCACAATTATGAACTTCGGAACCACATGGACAGCAAGTAATTCCAGATTATGACTACAAATTGGCTTCTTTTCTTCATCAGATATGTTTCTCCCATGCAATGACAACTTCACTGTTACTGTTAAACTGTTAATTTTCTGATTTTTCAATACATTGAAGTGCTCCATTTTTTTTGGCTCACTTCAATGTTACACTTTTTTTCCTCGCTTACCCGCTAACAACTACCTTAACGGCGTATTATTGCACCTTCCTTCGGGCAATTGCTAGTTACGCCATAAGGCGTTTCTCTCTAAACAAGTTCAGAAAAGAACTGTTCATTTTCGTCTATAGCTCGAATCGGATTTTGCCACGTGTTTAATTTGATGTTTGTTAAGGTTCGTCCACGTGTTGGTTTTAAGCTTCATCAAGTTCGTCTGCATGTTGGTTTTAAGCTTCATGTTGTTCGCGGACTGAATCGAACCTCTTCCCATACCATTTATTCGATGTTCGTGGTCGTTCTCAGCCATGAAAACTGTTTTCCTTCTGGAAACCGGACGGGGTCCGCGTTTTACTTAGCTGGTTGCCTGGTTTCTATTCAACCTAACCCTTGGGCGGACTCGAGCATTTGAGAAAGGCCCGGTCAGTCTCTCGGAAGGTAAGGTCGACTTCGTTGCTTTTAGATTTAATTCAGGTCTTGCCAATCTCGCCGTTTCTGTGGTCAATTATTTCGCGTTTGTAGGGTTGATTTTGAAGTTCTTTGGGTTGGTTTCGGTCCTGTGCCGGCCAAAAAAGGGCTGCTTCTGTGGAAAGTTGTGATTTTCTCTGGAATAAACTTTACAACTTGCTTGATTTGCTCGCGGCCTAAAGGAATTCAAGGTTTGTGTGTGGCTAAAATCTTAGGGAGGCGAATCTTGGGTGTGCTTGATTTGGTTGCAGATGCTTCTCTGGGCAAAACAATTACCTTGTATGTGGCTAGCAATTTATAAACCTTGTGACCTCGTTTTGCTTGCATCTACTTAAGATATAGGCTTCCGAAATTATCTTGGTATAATTTCAAGGATCGTAATTATTTGGATTTGTCAGGAACTAAGGTTGAGTTTGTCGTGAATTTTTGATATATTTGATGGTGGGTTGTAATGGGCTTATGCTTCTTCATGTGTCCGTTTTGAGAATTTATTTGTAATGTGCATTGTGAATTTTTGCCTACTCCCAAACGCTGCCTAAACCGGCTTTCTCTGGGCAACAGTAGCTTTTGTAAGTAGGGATTACTGGAAATCCCATGCTTTGCCCCTCAATTGTTTAGATATGTTTTTGGAATTGAGAATTATAGTTCATCTCCGGATTGTTTTTTGCTGAAGAATCAAGATAGCTTTATGGCAGTGTGTGTGACTAGTTTTAAATTCTATTTGGTCTGATGTCCTGCTTTAGAAAGTTCAATTCGGTCCCGTTGAAAATTGTTCGTTTAGAAATTTGTTATCTCTTTTGAATGTTTAATTGGTTCGATAGCTAGAAAATTTGTTTTCCTCTTGCATTCTCTGAAATAAGAAGCGCTTTTCAGCAAAATTATCCTTGATTTGAACACGACTATCAGATTGGTTAGATTATAATACCAGCGGATAAAATTTCAGTCAGTCCCAGTTCGACTTTCCTATGGTATTTTTTGAACCTAAATTTCAGTCAATCCTAGACCTTCTTGTTTTGAATATCTAGAAGCCTGTAACAACACGAACATATGAAAATTTGTTAATATTTGGCTATATCTCATTTGGTACACTTGCATATTTGTTGTGGTATAGGTACCCCGAATATTCAGAAGAAGATATTGAGAAGGCTTGCCCATTTTGTCGTGGGAGTTTCAGTTGCAAGGCATGTTTGCATGGTAATGGACAGGTGAAGGTATTTGATCTTTTGAAAAGTTTCAAACATTTTTCCTAGTGTGGATAAGTTGTTTGCAGATTGCAATTCCGGTTGTGTTTCCGTTCCTTGTTATGGGGTTGTTTGTGGGAATACTATTCCCTTTTTACTGATGATAGCTGTTTTAACCTGTGGAAGGAAAATATCTCATATTCTTGAAACTGTTGTTCATATGCAGGTCAGGATGTCAAAAACAGACAACACTGAGAAGATTCAATACCTCCATTACTTTCTGTCTATGGCTCTTCCTGTGCTCAAGCAGATCCACAGGGATGAGTGCTTGGAGCTAGAGGTGGAGGCCAAGATTCAAGGTGAATATCTTGTGGTATGCTTCTTTGCCTGGGGATAGTTTTAAATATTTGTCACATGTTCCAGTTTTTACAAGAGTCATAACATTCGTGAAATATTCGTTTTTACAAGAGTCGTAACATTCGTGAAATATTCCCTCTGATCATGTGAACCAACAGTAAAGCTGGAGATTCCTAAAGCCAAACTTAATGCAGATGAACATCTGTGCTGGTACATGTTCAAAGTTCAAATCCCTTCATTTTTTTAACTAAAATACAATTACACCCTAGGTAACATAGGATGAGGATTTAGTTATCTCCAATGTTTTTGAGATTTTAGTGGTAATCTAAAATCATCATACCATCTCACATGCCAATTTGATGTCTTCTGTATTGCTACAGTGACTACTCCAAAAGCTACGCTGCCGTGCAAATTACCATGCTCTTCGGTTTACTGCACAAATTGAAGAGTTAGGCCGAAGGCTCTTAAAAATATTGAGCGAAAATGGGCCATTTTTGGTCTTACATCTTCGGTATGAAATGGATATGTTGGCTTTCTCTGGCTGTACTCATGGTTGTGCTGATGAAGAGGCTGAAGAACTCACCAGAATGAGGTGAGTTATTGTTCACAATAATGAAAGTCTTTCTTTTTCCTCATGAAATCATTTTTAATGTTTTTCTAAACCGTAGTGATCTGCAATTCCCTGTCAGGTATGCGTATCCATGGTGGAAGGAAAAAGTCATCGATTCTGAACTGAAATGACTGGATGGCTTATGTCCATTAACACCAGAAGAGACTGCAATGGTTTTACAGGCACTTCATTTTGATAAAAGTATGCAGATTTATATTGCAGCTGGTCAAATATATGGTGGAGAAAGGAGGATGTCTACCCTATCCGCAGCTTATCCCAAAATGGTATGTTAAGTGATTAAAGGCGTCCTTGTCTTTTAATGAAAGTATTTCTTTTTCCTCATGAAATCATGAGGAAAAATGGTGATTTTCAAGTTTTTCTGGGCATGAAAAATGGTGATTTAGATCGGTCAACATTAATGTCAGAACTTCTGGTTTTTCTGGGCAGGAAAAATGATCATTTAGATTATTTGGTGAATGGCGGTCATCTCCTATTTTCTCAAAAACATAAATTCGAAGTATCATTTTCGAGTTTTCTTTTGATTAATCATTACTCAAGTATAATAACTATTTACTGAATTGTTGCTAATCATGCTCAAGCCAGGTTCCCCGCTCGCTAGAGAATTTGACCCACTGAGAATTTTACCTGTGACTCAAGTTATGATCGGTTTTGAAAATCAATAAAATCAAGCCTGTTAGGTAACGCATTTATTAAAGATTGGTGTCATAATGATCAGTATGAATGAAAATGAGAATATGGGGCCGATTTATTGAAAATTAGCTCAGTTGGTTACCATTTGACGGGAACAAGAAAGTTCGGATTGAATTGGAGATAATCAAACAGCGATAGGTTTAGTCTGATGGAACTCAGTGGTTTTAGAAGAATAGGTCCAGAGTATATTAACAAAGTGATTGGTTATCGATAGAAAGGATAACAGAAACCAAGTAACGTTAGGGTCAGCTCTGTACAAGTTAGAAGTCGAAGATATTGATTTCTTAGTGTAACAAACCAAGGTTAGGTTTAGCTCTATAAAAGTTAGTAGTCGAATATATTGATTGCTTAATTTATAAAAAACATCAAGGTTTTGAGGATAGAAAACCAGTAACAGCAGAGTCAGGACCAAGGATCCACTTTGAAAAAGTCATGCACTGATTTCCTGGTTGAAATAAGTAAAGTGGGCCTCTGTAGTATATATAAAACCAGGGAGTGCTATAGATTATTTGGAATAATGAAATGAACTTATTCTATGAATAATATCAAAATAGAAAAAATGAGAAAATTGCTGCATTTATATGCGAGTTGGTAAGAAAAAGTAGAGTTGCTCCAATATTCAGGGTCATCTGGCAAAATCTAGGGAGAAACAAGAAGGTTTAGTGTTAAGAGTGTCGAATGAGGGTTAATTTCTATTTTGCTAATTAATATTGTTGTGCAGTCAAAGGATAAAAAAACAAGATTCAGTGGTTTGTTCTTTTTGTCATTTCTTTTTGAGCATCACGTAATGAATCATCTTTTGTTTTGCCAGATTAGACTAGTACAATGTCAGGGGGTGGCACACAACAGAGCCTGAGGAAGGCATTGGGTGCGCTGAAAGACACAACAACAGTCAGTCTCGCCAAAGTGAACAGTGAATACAAGGTATTAATTTTTCTACCAGTGCAGTGTAAGGATATTGCATGTACTGTTGATAGGTTTTTATGCATCTAGCACAATGTAAGTACATTGCATGAATTTTGATTGTCTTGGTCATCAAATTTCCTGAGTTTCATTTCCACAATTCTAACACTCATATATAAACTTGTAGGATCTGGATATTTCTAGTGTGAAGGCCACAAATCACGTGGAGAGGCCAGCAAAAGAAAAGCATATTCGAAGTAAGTGGATGTCTTCTTTTCTGCACTCAAAGAGTCAAACACCATTTCGTTTTTACTGGAGTGGATACATTAAAGCTCAATAGGCATTTTTACATCAATGGGTGGTTTGCTGCAAGACATTAGTGTGATTTTGTATGGATTTTTAAACGTTGCAATTTGATTTCCAAGCAAGATGCATAGATCTAATATCTTATGATCTTTAATTTTTGTGCAGTTATTTTTGCAGCAACGTCGGCTACAAGGCCTTGGGCAGATGTAGCGTATTGCATCTATGCTCACACAACTGGGCGGTAATGTGCAATCCTTGTCTTAATTTATATGAATGGGCTAAAATGTCTCTTGGTATTTGGGAAGTGGAACTTGGACTAGTTGACAGTCCAGTAGGATTGGTCTTTTTCCTTGTTGTCAATCTGCCAGTAATGTGGTCAAAGTGAAACTCAGATGCATCAATTGCACTTTGTACATGTGGTCTGAAAGGCATTAAAGGTTGTATGTGGTTGCAGTTATCTCTCGAGCATAACAGTTTATTTAAGTAGTCTTTATGGAGGATTTCACATAGTTTACGATGTACGTTATGTTTGAAAGTCTGTATGGTATTCACCAAATTTTTTTATGATTTGAATGTAGTGTAGATTTCAATATATAAGGAAGGGCAAAGGAGTGTTATTGTCATGCTAATATTCTGCTTTATACAAGAATTTATTTTATTGTGATACTGAACTTGTCAAAGTCCCAATTAGTTTTTGAATATACTATAGCTTTCAATCTGGAGTGAAAAGTAAAACTGGAGCTATATTTGTTTTTGGATTAGTTTGGTTTGACTCTTAATAGCTTTAATTTATTATTGGTTGTGTTTTAGGTTGCGTTAAAAATCTTAATTTTTATCCATAGAGCTTTGAGAGAGGTTGACCCCACGTTACGGGAGGAACTAATCAATTATAGCAGATCCAGGGGACACATACTAAATTTATCTTACTTCAAGGATGATTCGAGTCCAAATGGTATTGCTTTTTCCTGTAGCTCCTATTTTCATCCTTTTAAATTCTTTTTTAAGCGATATCAACTTAGAAATGGTTGTGTTTATGTTCTCAGCTTGGGACTATTCAGCATGGGTTCGTTCATATGCATTGTTCCTTGAAGAACGATTGGAATGATACCGTGTACTTAAATAGTACATTGAAATAGAGCGCTTGGTAAGCAATCCTTTACACCTCAGGTTATCCATGTATGCACTGCGTTATAGTAGTTAGATATTTTAACATTTTAATTTTATTTACAGTGAAATGATGAGCAGTTCCTAAAGTTTGTAAGTCATTTGTTGGGTATTGTATTGCTACAGTTATGTTGGATGAGAGGAACTTTGTGTTTATGTTTATACTATATAGGATAGACACAACCAGCTTCTAGATTAAATCTTCTTGCGAGATGTAGAGACCTTAAATCATTTTAAAATGAATTCTGCTAAACAGTTTTGCAATATAGCATTTGTCCGAGCCTGCAGGTACAAGGACAAGGACGCCTTTAATCACTTAACATACCATTTTGGGATAAGCTGCAGATAGGGTAGACATCCTCCTTTCTCCACCATATATTTGACCAGCTGCAATATAAATCTGCATACTTTTATCAAAATGAAGTGCCTGTAAAACCATTGCAGTCTCTTCTGGTGTTAATGGACATAAGCCATCCAGTCATTTCAGTTCAGAATTGATGCCTTTTTCCTTCCACCATGGATACGCATACCTGACAGGGAATTGCAGATCACTACTGTTTAGAAAAACATTAGAAATGATTTCACGAGGAAAAAGAAAGACAGGAGATTAAGACTGTGTAAGTACCTTTTTCAAGACAGGAGACATCACTTTTCTCTGCACCTAAGCTTTTCAAATAAAGCATGAATGGGCCTAAGGACTTTACCAGTTAAATCACTACACCGAGACAAATTTTATAGTATTGAATATTATTTCTGCATGGAAAAGCATAGATCCTCCATGTTTTTGTGGGTTACAAAAGGTGTAATTGCAAGAGCCACCCAATTTACTATTGGACATTTTTTTGACCCCTAAAAACACAGTAAAACCCTTAGCCACATAGGCAAATTCAACAATGTAGAAAGGGAATCTCTATCTCTAAACCCATAGGACTACAAACCAAAACACACTAAAAACCCTTAGGCACATAGGCAAATTCAACAATCTAGAAAGGGAATCTATATCTCTAGGTTTGTTGGAAAAAACAAAGCTCCTCCATCTCTCTCTTCCCTTTAGCCCCCACCCCAAATGTTCCTCTTCCTAATAAAAATAACAAGGTTACTTCATCTCGTTTCCCCTTAGGCCCCACCCCAAATTTTCTTCCTCTTCCTCATAAAAAAACAAGGTTCCTCCATCTCGTTTCCCCTTAGGCCCCACCCCAAAATGTTGTCTGTTTCCGGCATCCTGACCTGCATATGAACAACAGTTTCAAGAATATGAGATATTTTCCTTCCACAGGTTAAAACAACTATTATCAGTAAAAAGGGAATAGTATTCCCACAAACAACCCCATAACAAGGAACAAAAACACAACCGGAATTGCAATATGCAAACAACTTATCCACACTAGGAAAAATGTTTGAAACTTTTCAAAAGATCAAATACCTTCACCTGTCCATTCCCATGCAAACATGCCTTGCAACTGCAACTCCCACGACAAAATGGGCAAGCCTTCTCAATATCTTCTTCTGAATATTCGGGGTACCTATACCACAACAAATATGCAAGTGTACCAAATGAGATATAGCCAAATATTAACAAATTTTCATATGTTCTTGTCGTTAAAGACTTCTAGATATTCAAAACAAGAAGGTCTAGGACTGACTGAAATTTAGGTTCAAAAAATACCATACGAAAGTCGAACTAGGACTAACTGAAATTTTATCCGCTGGTATTATAATCTAACCAATATGATAGTCGTGTTCAAATCAAGGATAATTTTGTTGAAAAGCGCTTCTTATTTCAGAGAGCGCAAGAGGCAAACATATTTTCTGGCTATCGAACCAATTAAACATTCAAAAGAGATAACAAATTGCTAAACGAACAATTTTCAACGGAACTAAACCGACCGAATTGAACTTTCTAAAGCAGAACATCAGACCAAATAGAATTTAAAACCAGTCACACACACTGCCATAAAGCCATCTTGATTCTTCAGCAAAAAACAATCCGGAGATGAACTATAATTCTCAATTCCAAAAACATATCTAAACAATTGAGGGGCAAAGCATGGGATTTCCAGTAATCCCTACTTACAAAAGCGACTGTTGCCCAGAGAAAGCCGGTTTAGGCAGCATTTGGGAGTAGGCAAAAATTCACAATGCACATTACAAATAAATTCTCAAAACGCACACATGAAGAAGCATAAGCCCATTACAACCCACCATGAAATATAACAAAAATTCACGACAAACTCAACCTTAGTTCCTGACAAATCCAAATAATTACGACCCTTAAAATTATACCAAGCTAATTTCGGAAGCCTATATCTTAAGCAGATGCAAGCAAAACGAGGTCACGGGGTTTTATAAATTGCTAGCCACATACAGGGTATTTTTTTTGCCCAGAGAAGCGTCTGCAACCAAATCAAGCACACCCAAGATTCGCCTCCCTAAGATTTTAGCCACACACAAACCTTGAATTCCTTTAGGCCGCGAGTAAGGTTATTGCTTGTGTTATATCACATGGTTTGGGGTATGTACAGTTCAATGAGATCTATTGGTAAACCAAAACTAAGAAACATCAGAAACATTACATGTGCTCACGAACAGCTATAAAAGGATAACCCTTTCTTAACATTGTTAGCAAAGAATTCGGTGAATCCTTTCGAAGCTCAATTAGCAACTATAGCTTTTTTATTGTGTAATAAAATCGATTCAACCGTTGTTGCTTGGGCTATGATCTAGCAGTAGATGGGTGGGAATTTTCCACAAGTGGCCCAGGTTTAATTCTCAGCTGATTCCTATATGAGCTCTACCTCAAAATCTCAAAAGGAACATGTCTGAGGAGTTTCTTCCGCCAAAAATTGAGTGGGTCCTGTTTAAAAAATTGTTTCAGCTCTTGCTGTTACAAAATTGAGTGATATCTGTTTAAAAATGTGTTTAAGCTCTTGCTATTACCAATAAAAAATAGTATCTATACAAAACTACTTTTTCGTGCATTCCCTTGTTCAATCTAGTTTGTGGTTTTATCATTTTGCAGGAATTTGCAAACAAAGATGCTGACAAGACGAGAACCGAAAATGAGTTTATGTCACCGCAGACTGCAACTTGGTGGTACTCTGCAATCCATAATATCACTGCTATGGTTGCTGCCGGAGTGCTCAGTTTACCATATACCATGGTATTCTTAGGATGGTAAGCAAACAAATCCTAACATAGACACTGAAGTGGATGGATTGATTTTGTCATTCTAAACTGCAATAATGGAACACTGGTGATTCTCAATAACAAAGGCCTTATCAAAAAAGACATGAAATTTTCCTAAAGGAAATAAATCTGTGGTTCATGGACACCATAATAATAGTAAACAATTAACAAACACCTGATCAAATCCCTGATCAGTGTAGCGCTGAGAGGAATTAAAACCGCTGAGTCACACAATCCTAGACTAAATACCCTCAAGGGTTTGAATACCTCTGGGCGCTACCAGGTTCATACATGTTCTTAGATCTTTTCTACAAGGATCATATATTCTATTTAAAGGTTACAACTGTTGCATCTCTGAACATAGGATATACCTCTTTTCTTTATGGGAAACATGTGTCTATTATTAAACATACTGCAAAAGGTTTGGCATATTATGAAGTCCTTTTCATGTGCAGGGGTCCAGGCATTCTGGTACATGTGATTTCTTGGTTGGTTACCTTATATACACTCTGGCAGCTGGTACAGATGCATGAGATCGTCTCGGGAAAGCGCTTTGATCGATATCACGAGTTAGCACAACATGCATTTGGAGAGAAGGTTGGCCTATGGATTCTTGTTCCCCCGAATTTGATGGTTGAAGTTGGTGTGAACATAGTTTATATGGTTACTGGTCGACAATCATTAAAGAAATTTCACCAAACAGTGTGCAGAAGTTGTAAACCCGTCAGACAATCTTACTGGATCCTCATTTTAAGTTCTATTCACTACTTTCTATCGTTGTTACCCAATCTGAGTTATGTGGCAGGGGTTTCAATGGCTGCAGCACTTATGTCTTTATGGTATGCTTTCTACAAATGCATCAATAGGAGTCTGTTGGTTTCTATTTCAATAAAATGTGATGGGAAATAGGTGGTATCCGTAGTACTGTAACCTATTAGAGACAGTTACTATTCCTAAATTTCAGAGGGAAAGTGTTTAACTTGTCCAAAGAATTAAGAGAGTAAGCTTAGTGATGGAAATGGATACTTTAGCATTATGGTGGGAATGAACAGGAATACGATTTTGACTTTGTTAATTTGTTTTTTTTTTTAGTTACTCTACCATTGCCTTGGTAGCCTGCGTTTATCGTGGTAGAGTGGAGGATGTAAGCTATGACTATTTACATACCAAACCTGCCACACCAGAAATAATGGTAGCTCTGGAGATCCAAGCTACCATTCCTTCATGACCAGAAAGGCCATCTAAGATTCCCATGTGGCGGGGTGTTGTTCTTGCATATTTTGTAGTTTCTCTCTGTTACTTCCCAGTAGCTATAGCGGGTTACTGGGCCTTTGGTCAGATTGTTTCTGACAATTTGCTCTTGACACTTAGAAAACCTAATTGGCTTATTGCAGCAGCAAATATGATAGTGGGAATACATGTTATTGGAAGTTATCAGGTATATTTGTAATTTTGTATATGTTTAAACTATTGCTTGAACATTAGTACATATTATATGGTATACCAGCTCCAATATGTCAACTCTTAATTAATTTTTACCTTTCAAACAGTTTACTTCTTCCCAACCATAGCCTGTGATGATTTCTGTTTCCCTGCCAAAGGTTTGTGCTTCTGATATTGCGTCATAAAACTGCATGTTTTTGCTATGCCAGTATATGATGGGCTGGAAAGACTACTGGTAAATAAATTCAAGTTACCACCAGGACGTTGTCTTCACTTAGTTGCTCGTTTTTCTTATGTTGGTGAGTGAAATTTTTTGCACATATCATCAAATTAGCAGTGACTTTTTCATTTCAAAGTGGCTCCTACTTACATTCTTACCTGAAGGGCAGCTTTCACAACTTTCATCACTGTTACATTCCCTTTCTTTGGGGATTTGCTGGGTTTCTTTGGAGGCATATCCTTCACGCCAACTTCTTATTTTGCAAGTTCTTCTAAAACAAAGCTCACAAGTATTTTGTTTAACTTGAGCATCCCCTTCATATGCATCAACTATTTGTAGGTATTGGGAAAGGCAACAACATAAAAGTATACCTTATTGGTACTGTTTTTGATATTCCAAACTAGGTGCGATTTTTATTGTGTGTTATATCATGTTTCTTTCAGTTGCCATGTATGATGTGGCTCGCCATATGCAAGCCAAAAAGATATAGCTTAGGTTGGCTAGTGAACTGGGTGAGTAATATCAACCCTCCTAAGACATCCATATTATGCAAGTTTTGTATTTCGATCTTTACATCTTCATCTTAGATTTGCTATGCATTCTTTTGTTTTCAATTATGTGTACATATTTTCAGGTTGATTGCTGACATGAGCATTTGTGTGTAGTTTTGCATCTTGCTTGGTTTTACAATTATGGTGGTGTCAACAATTGGCGGATTCAGAAGCCTTCTCGCTGATGCATATACTTATCACTTTTACCAGTGAATTTGATGTGAATGACCAGTGAAGTTACAGTTTCAAAAGAAGTTGTTGTAACAATGATATA
>LPNX011029400.1:0-31244 GCA_001517045.1 Pseudotsuga menziesii
TAAAGTGAAATATTTGTATCTCCACTTTTATGAATTAAACCAATTTTTTATTAAACCATGAATTAAACTATACACAAAATGTCAAAAAAACTATAAAAAAATATTCAAAAATACTTGAAATATTTTTATCTCCTGAATTAAACTATTTCTTTATTAAATTAGAAATTTAACTATATTGAAAACATAACTCTATATACAAATTAAAAAAATCTCGAACAAAATTATCTAATAGACAAAATGTACATTTAATCTTATTGATATTTAATCCTATAAAATAAAAAGTCAAAACCTATATAAAACAGGAAATGAAAACCAATAAAAAATATGGAAAATTTAATCCTATAAAATAAGAAATCAAAACCTAGAAAAAGCACAAAAGCATCTAAAAATGATATTCCCAATTTCCAAATCTTAAATAATGTAAACACAAAAAACACAAAAATTTCAAAAAATGATAACTCCCAAATCTGTATAAAGTAAAGCTAAAAAGCACAAAATATTCGAAAGTATGATACGTTTGAATAACTGTTCGAGAAAGAGCGAGTGGAAAGTAATGTGTTATATGTAATCGATGGATGGTGGTCAGAAACACAAGAAAACGATGAAACTATCCGTTGAGGCGAGGTTCCTAGGTGGATATATTTATTCAACATTTTCCTCTTTCCTCTTTTATCTATACGTGGATGGTCTGGGTGATGCGACTCCTGCGTTTTCCTCTTCTACGTCGAATACGTGGATGGTCTGGGTGATGCGACTCCTGCGTTTTCCTCTTCTACGTCGAACGGCCCACCTGGAGAATCTTGCGCACACGCTGAAACTTAGGCACGCAACCTCCTCGGCCTGAATCTTCAATGGGACGCCGAGACGTGGAGGCAGCAGTGCTCGACGACCAATCCGTAGTTCAATTCCTTGGACTTCAAGGCCTGGCTTGTGCTTCAGGCGGGAAAATCGATTTCCTTGGTGGTGCGGGGACGGACACCGGTTATCTCAGCCTCCGCGAGCTCAAGGATGTCAGGTTCACCCGGGCCTTTGAGGACGCCACTGCGGCCATGACGTTCAGGTTCTTGAAAGTTGAAACTCATGACATTGTTCAACGTTGGGCCCGAGAGGTTGCTCCGGGTTTTGCTTAAATAAGTAGACGAATTCCGAGAGGGTGCTCGGGTGTCTGGAAACTCATGAAATTGTTCCCGTTGGTCCTGACCTGTTTTTGGTTTTCATGGAAGTGAAAGAGGACGCTGGGCTGGCAGTTTACTCCAACAAATTGCTTGGCTACGTGGCGACGCTGGCCCTGTCGCGGTTCTTGTGGCTCGTCCTTCACCACCCGCGCGTCGAGGAGTGGATTCTTGCGGAGATCCGGTCGATTTTGAACGAGAGAGCCCACAATTCAGTGAATTTTATTCTAGAAGTACGAGTTTGAGTTAGAGGTATGTATGGCTCTCGGTTATGTTACCTTCTTTCTCAATATTTTAACCATGATGCCATGGCTATGGGAAAGGGCCGAGGTCTTATCTCATGGAAAAGCCTGGTTTGGATTGGATCGTAGCAAACAACTTCCAGGTAGGTTGAAGAACTCAAAAGTACATGTTATTGTTATTTTCTCTACTCTTCTACGAAACCCTAGTTCTATTTTTTATATAGAAATTAATTATATCTGAATGAGAGATTTATTTGTTTTATTTTATTAGATTTGAATATTTGCTATTTTTATTTTTATATAAAATTTAGTTATTAGTTTTTTCCACGAATCAAAGATTCTTTACTTTTATTTTATTTGTGTAATTTTCTTTTTATTAATTAATTAAAAAAATAGAAAATTTGTATATCACTATTTTATGTAAATTACAAAATAGCATTTATTATGCAATAATTATTTATAAATAAAAATTAATTGTAAGATATGTATTGTATTCTAAATTGAATATTTTTATATATAAACTATTTTAATGTGTATGAAGTTTATTTTCTATTTTATTTATAAATTTACAATTTATGTTAGTTAGTTTTTGTGTATATTTTTCTAATTTTTAGAGTGCAATGTATACTTAGCAAATTTCTTTATTATGTGGTTGGTGTAGTTACTTGTAATATTTTGTATGTTTTACTAAAATTATGTAATTTTCATTTCAAATGGCATAATGGATATGTGATAAAGTATTTGACATTAAAAATGGATTTTCATTAAGTTAGACATTGTATCCGTACATTATAATTGATGTGTTCAAAGTTAGGATTATGGTTAGGATCCTTGCTTAGGGTAAGCTAGGATACAATAAGATAAGGTAGGATAGGCTAGGTTAGAGTAGGAAAAGGTAAGTAGTTTTGCTTAAGGAAAGCTATTGTAAGGTAATGTGCTAAAAATTAGGCTAAATTAGGCTAGGTTAGTCTAGGATAGAGTATGGCAAGGTTAGGCTAGGCTAGATTAGCCTAGGTTAGCGTAGAATAATCTAAAGTAGTAGAGTAGCACAATAGGCTAGCGTAGAGTAGAGTAGGCTAGAGTATGATATGCTAGAGTACGTTAAGGTAGAGTAAGCTAGTCTTGAGTAGGTTAGGCTATGCTAGAGCACGTTAAGATAGACTAGACTAAGCTAGGATAGAGTATGCTAGGGTAGGCTAGGTTAGACTAGGTTAGGCTAGCTTAGAGTAGGCTAGGCTAGGCTAGGCTAAGCTAGAGTAAACAAGACTTGGCTAGGATAGAGTGGGATAGGCTAGAAAAAAGTAGGCTAGGATAGAGTAGGCGAGAGTAGGATAGGCTAGATTAGGCTAACCCACGATAGAGTAGAGTAGGTTAGGATAGAGCAGGCTAAGCTAGGCTAGCCCGATCTAGAGGGGAGTAGGCTAAGCTAGGCTAGAGTTTGCTAGGATAGACTAGATTAGGGTAGAGTATGCTAAAGTAGGACCTACTAGAGTAGGCTAGGATAGGATAGGTTAGAGTATGCTAGAGTAGGATCGGCTATAGTAGGCTAGTCTAGAGTAGGTTAGGTTAGGATAAAATAGGTTAATCAAGCATAGAGTAATCTAGGATAGAGTATGATAGGGTAGGCTAGGTTAGACTAGGCTAGGCTAGAATATCCTAATATAGGCTATAATAGGCTAAGCTAAGCTATGCTAGGCTATGCTAGGCTATGATAAAGTATGCTAGGCTATGCTAGGCTAAAGTAGGGTAGGCAAGAGTAGGCTAGAGTCGGCTAGGCTAGGCTAGGCTAGGATAGAGTAGGCCAGTATATTAGGATAGAATGTGATAAGATAGCATAGGCTAGGCTAGGCTAGATTAGGGGAGGTAAGCCTAGAATAGAGGAGGGTAGAGTAGTCTAGAATAGAGTAAGGTATGTTGGGCTAGGATAGTGTGTATTATGCTAATCTTAGTTAGAGTGGGATATGATATACGCTAGAGAAGCATAGGTTAGAGTATTCTAGGATAGGATAACCTATAGTATGCTAGGCTAGATAGGGTAAGCTAGAGTAGGATAGAGTAGGATAAAGTAGACAAGGATAGGTAAGGCAGGGTTATCCTAGAATAGGACAGGATACGGTATAGTACGCTAAGTTATAGTATGATAGGACATGCTAGGATAGAGTATTCTATAGTAATATAGGATAATATAGAGTAGGATAGAGTAGGATAAAGTAGGCTAGGATAGAGTATCCTAGTGTACAGTAGAGTAGGGTATGATAGAATATGCTAGGCTAGAGAAGACTTTAGTAAATTAGGGTAAAGTAGCCTAGGATAGAGTAGTTTTGATTAAAGTAGGATAGATTAGGTTAGGCGAGGGTAGAGTAGGATACACTAGAGTAGGATAGCTTAGAGTAGGCTAGGTTAGAGTAGGATTGACTAGAGTGGGCTAGATTAGTATAGGGTAGAGTATGCTAGAGTAGGCTAGGGTAGGACATAGGAGAGAATAGGTTAGGATAGGCCAGAATAGGCTAGGTTAGGTTATACTAGGCTAGGATATGATATGATATGTTAGGCTAGAGCAGGATAGGATATAGTATGATAGAGTAGTCTAAGCTAGAGCAGGATAGGTTGGGCTTAGCTAAAGTAGTCTATGCTAAAGTAGGCTAAGTTATGCTACTCTAAAGTAGGCTAGGATATAGTGGTATATGCTAGGACAGATATAATAGGATAGGATTGGATAAGATAGGATAGGATTTACTAGAGTAGCCTAGAGTAGGTAATGCTAGAGTACGATAGGATAGGATAGGATAGAGTAGGCTACCTAGGATAGAGCAGGAAAGGATATGATATTATAGAATATCCTATAGTAAGGTCTACCCTACCCTAGACAAGGCTATCCTACTCTACCCTATACTAGCCTATCCTACTCTCGGCTATCCTTCTAGGCCCAAGAGAAGTAAAGTTTAGGATATGATAGAGTAGGCTAGGCTAGGAAAATCTAGAGTAGACTAGGAAAGGATAATATAGAGAAGGATAAATTAGGTTATGGTAGAGTAGTCTAGAGATGTTGGTAGGACCAACAAATCCAATCTCTTTAATGCCATTCACCGGTTAATTTCCAACTGGAATCTAAGTATATAAAGAGTTATTGAAAAATATGATCAAAGATTCCGTTCCACAAATTCATCGAGTTATGCCACCGCAAGTACACATGCATGGAAAACAAAAATATAAATAAAGGAAAGAAGAAAAATGCTATAAAAAACGAGAGTTAAAGGGGTCAAGTGGCATAAAATAAATATGAAAAGATAAAATGTAAAAATTAATTAGTCATTAGACTATTACTCTTCAGTTAGAAGTGATATAATGGATAACTGTATTCTTTTTCCTTAGACATTATATATTGTAATTCGAGCCATAAGCTCGAGGATAGAATTTTTAGAACTAGAATTTTTCTTTCTGATATGTTCATTCATATGCATATTTTTTCCCATGTAAAATTTTTTTGATATATTAAGGACACAGATTCCTTTAGCATAGACTACTTTAGCTAAGCCCAACCTATCCCGCTCTAGCCTAACATATCATATCATATCATAGCCTAGTATAACCTAAACTAGCCTATTCTGGCCTATCCTAGCCTATTCTATCCTATATCCTACCCTAGCCTACTCTAGCCTACTCTACCCTATACTAATCTAACCCACTCTAGTCGATCCTACTCTAACCTATCCTACTCTAAGCTATCCTACTCTAGTGTATCCTACTCTACCCTATCCTAACCTACTCTATCCTACTTTAATCAAAACTACTCTATCCTAGCCTACTCTACCCTAATTACTAAAGTCTTCTCTAGCCTAGCATATTCTACCATACCCTACTCTACTGTACACTAGGATACTCTATCCTAGCCTACTTTATCCTACATTAGCCTAGTCACTTGTAGCATAGTCTACTCTATCCTACTCTATATTATCCTATATTACTCTAGAATACTATATCCTAGCATGTCCTATCATACTATAACTTAGCGTACTATACCGTATCCTGTCCTATTCTAGGATAACCCAGCCTTACCTATCCTTGTCTACTTTATCCTACTCTATCCTACTCTAGCTTACCCTATCTAGCCTAGCATACTATAGGTTATCCTATCCTAGAATACTCTAACCTATGCTTCTCTAGCATATATCATATCCCACTCTAACTAAGATTAGCATAATACACACTATCCTAGCCTAGTCTAACCTAGCCTACCCTATCATACTCTATCCTAGATTACTCTATGCTTGATTAACCTATTTTATCGAAACCTAACCTACTCTAGACTAGCCTACTATAGCCGATCCTACTCTAGCATACGCTAACATATCCTATCCTAGCCTACTCTAGCCGGTCCTACTTTAGTATACTCTAACCTACTCTAGTCTATCCTTGCAAACTCTAGCCTAGCTTAGCCTACTCCACTCTAGATCGGGCTAGCCTAGCTTAGCCTCCTCTATCCTAACCTACTCTACTCTATCCTGGGTTAGCCTACTCTATCCTATCCTGCTCTCGCCTACTCTATCCTAGCCTACTTTTTCCTAGCCTATCCCACTCTATCCTAGCCAAGTCTTGTTTACTCTGGCTTAGCCTAGCCTAGCCTAGCCTACTCTAAGCTAGCCTAGCCTAGTCTAACCTAGCCTACCCTAGCCTACTCTATCCTAGCTTAGTCTAGTCTATCTTACCCTGCTCTAGCAGAGCCTAACCTACTGAAGACTAGCTTACTCTGCCTTAGCCTACTCTAGCATATCATACTCTAGCCTACTCTACTCTACTCTAGCCTACTCTACTCTACTCTAGCCTACTCTACTCTACTCTAGCCTACTCTACTACTTTAGATTATTCTAGGCTAACCTAGGCTAATCTAGCCTAGCCTAACCTAGCCTAATTTAGCCTAACTTTTAGCACATTACCTTACAATAGCTTTCCTTAAGCAAAACTACTTACCTTTTCCTACTCTAACCTAGCCTATCCTAGCTTATCTTATTGTATCCTAGCTTACCCTAAGCAAGGATTCTAACCATAATCCTAACTTTGAACAAATCAATTATAATGTACGGATACAATGTCTAACTTAATGAAAATCCATTTTTAATGTCAAATACTTTATCACATATCCATTATGCGATTTGAAATGAAAATTACATAATTTTAGTAAAACATACAAAATATTACAAGTAACTACACCAACCACATAATAAAGAAATTTGATAAGTATACATTGCACTCTAAAAATTTGAAAAGTATACACAAAAACTAACTAACATAAATTGTAAATTTATAAATAAAATAGAAAATAAACTCCATACACATTAAAATAGTTTATATATAAAAATATTCAATTTAGAATACAATACATATCTTACAATTAATTTTTATTTATAAATACTTATTGCATAATAAATGTTATTTTGTAATTTACATAAAATAGTGATATACAAATTTTCTATTTATTTAATTAATTAATAAAAATAAAAGTACACAAATAAAATAAAAGTAAAGAATCTTTGATCCGTGGAAAAACTAGTAACTAAATTTTATATAAAAGTAAAAATAACAAATCTAATAAAATAAAACCAATAAATCTCTGATTCAGATATAATTAATTTCTATATAAAAAATAGAACTAGGGTTTCGTAGAAGAGTAGAGAAAATAACAATAACATGTACCTTTGAGTTCTTCAACCTACCCGAAAGTTGTTTGCTACGATCCAATCCAAACCAGGCTTTTCCATAAGATAAGACCTGGGCCCTTTTCCATTGTCATGGCATCATGGTTAAAATATTGAGAAAGATGGTAACATAACCCAGAGCCATACATACCTCTAACTCAAACTCGTACTTCTAGAATAAAATTCACTGAATTGTGGGCTCTGTCGTTCAAGATCGACCGGATCTCCACAAGAATCCGCTCCTCGACGCGCGGGTGGTGAAGGACGAGCCACAAGAACCGCGACAGGGCCACCGTCGCCACGAAAACCCAGCGTCCTCTTTCACTTCCACGAAAACCAAAAACAGGTCAGGACCAACGGGAACAATTTCATGAGTTTCCAGACACCCGAGCACTCTCTCGGAATTCGTCTACTGCTTTAAGCAAAACCCGGAGCAACCTCTCGGGCCCAATGTCGAACAATGTCATGAGTTTCAACTTTCAAGAA
Organism: Pseudotsuga menziesii; assembly: GCA_001517045.1. NCBI lineage: Eukaryota > Viridiplantae > Streptophyta > Pinopsida > Pinales > Pinaceae > Pseudotsuga > Pseudotsuga menziesii. The sequence continues at coordinate 7,594 of LPNX011029400.1, forward strand.
CCTGAACGTGATGGCCCCAGTGGCGTCGTCAAAGGCCCGGGCGAACCTGACATCCTTGAGCTCGCGGAGGCTGACATAACCGGTGTCCGTCCCTGCACCACCAAGGAAATCGATTTCCCCGCCTGAAGCACAAGCCAGGCCTTGAAGTCCGAGGAATTGAACTACGGATTGGTTGTCCAGCGCTGCTGCCTCCACATCTCGGCGTCCCCATTGAAGATTCAGGCCTAGGAGGTTGCGTGCCCAAGTTTCAGCGTGTGCGCAAGATTCTCCGGGTGGGCCGTTCGACGTAGAAGATCAAAACGCAGGAGTCGCATCACCCAGACCATCCACGTATAGATAAAAGAGGAAAGAGGAAAATGTTGAATAAATATATCCACCTAGGAACCTCGCCTCAACGGATAGTTTCATCGTTTTCTTGTGTTTCTGACCATCCATCCATCGATTACATATAACACAGTACTTTCCACTCGCTCTTTCTGGAACGGTTATTCAAACGTATCATACTTTCGAATATTTTGTGCTTTTTCCCTTTACTTTATACAGATTTGGGAGTTATCATTTTTTGAAATTTTTGTGTTTTTTCTGTTTACTTTATTCAAGATTTGGGAATATCATTTTTAGATGCTTTTGTGCTTTTTCTAGGTTTTGATTTCTTATTTTATAGGATTAAATATTCCATATTTTTTCTTGGTTTTCATTTCCTGTTTTATATAGGTTTTGACATTTTATTTTATAGGATTAAATATCAATAAGATTAAATGTCTATTAGATAATTTTGTTTGAGATTTTTTTAATTTGTATATAGAGTTATGTTTTTAATATAGTTTAATTTATAATTTAATAAAGAAATAGTTTAATTAGGAGATAAAAATATTTCAAGTATTTTTGAATATTTTTTTATAATTTATTTGACATTTTGTGTATAGTTTAATTCATGGTTTAATAAAAAATTGGTTTAATTCATGAACGTGGAGATACAAATATTTCACTTTATTCAAGTATCTTTGAAATTTTTTGTATAGTTTGTGAAATTTTGTTTATTTGGCTTTTTATTTGGTAGACATTTTGTTTTGTTTGAAAAATTGTTTATACTTTGTTGGACATTTTGTTCTACTTTAATTTATAATGTGATAAAGAAATGGTTTAATTCATGAAAGTGGGGATACAAATATTTCACTTTATTCTCATATCCCCAAAAACAATTTAGCCTCTTAGACAAAATTTCACAATATCTTAATAGCATCAAATTATCTATTATTAACTGCATTAAATATATTTAATTCTATAAGTCATATTAGATTAAAAAAAAATCATTAATTTAAAATAAAAGAAAATCTTAAAACCTTTACTTCAATATAACAGATTTACCCTCCTCTCAATATATATGTTTTATCTTTATATACTATCTATATATATATAAATTTTACCCTTCTCTTAATACGTAAATATTACAAACATAATAACATTTAATTATATTTGGAATAAAGATAGGCATTTTCAATATTATTGAATAAATATGCTCATGCAAGAGCATTAGATGAAAATGGAAAAACAATATTTCTTTTACACTATTGGAATTAGCATTGTTCTTTAAACTAAAATTAAGTAACCTCTTAATTTTATATGAATTTTTAAATGTTTATGTGGTTTTATTGTTTTTACAATAGTCACTTATGTTTTGGTTTGGTTTTTTATTTTATGTATACTCTAAATTATTTAATTTTTAAAGCTTAATTGAACACACACATTTTATTTTCCAACTTAATTGAATATTCTTATCTTTGATAGGAAATTATTATAAAATTGTCAACATTCTTTCTATAAATATCACTAATGCGTGTAGTTGTAATAATATCCATAAAAAAAAATTTAATTTGTTTTGATACAATTATTACATATTAGAATAACTCCAAATAGCATCAAACATTTCATAATAGTCATGCCTATATCTATTTTGAATTTTATTTAATTTTGTATTACATGAAATTCTATTCTATTGATTTATATTTGGATGGAATTATATTATAAGCTTTAATATTTAATTATTGGATCACCTTGCAAAACAATGAAATGAAAAAATGGCTTTGAGTTTCTTTTTTCATGCATAGAGAAGAGTAGAAAAATCCCTTCTCACTTGTTGATGATTTTGTTAACTCTATTATATTTGACACTTTTTTCTTTGATGGAGTATTTGTAAATTATTATTTGGAAATAGTATTTGCATTATATAACATATCATTTGCATGATCCATTTTTGTTTCTGGTGTTAAGAAATTATTCGATTTGTAAGTTTTTGATATCTTATGATTCTATTATCTTAAGGTTGGTAATACTTACAACATCATTGAAGCACTTGAAGTTGCTTCAAATATCTACTAGATTTTATGAAGTATTTTAATATATATATATATGAAGGATTTTAATATATATATATATGTATATGTATATGGATATGCATATGCATATGCATATGCATATGCATATGCATATGCATATGCATATGCATATGCATATGTATATGTATATGTATATTTGGAGGAAATTATAATTAGTTGGCCCATATTTTAATTAATCTTTTTCAATTAATAGACTCTTAAGATTACTTTTAATATTTTACCTAATGTCATGTATTATTAATGTTTAGGTTAAAATTAATAAATGAATTTTTACTTTAAAATTAAATATTTATTATTATTACGGTGGTGGTCATTTCAAAATTTGTAAGCGGACGCATGTTGGAAGATGGTTCCACGTTTGAGTGCTACTCTAAAAATCCAAAATGCAAGTTTGAGAAGGAAATTTATAATGCATATGTGTTATCTACATGGTATTCGATGAATACCCTCATGGGAATAGAGACATCCCATTCTATTTCTTAAGGAAATTGTATGTCGAGTTTATCTTGGGTAAACACGTAAATTACTTTGATATTTTAGATTTCCATGGGGTAGAACATGGGATTCCCCAAGATAGGCAAGGGGCAAGGACTGATCCAAACCGTGTGCGATGACCTCAACACACACCAAACCCCCCTCGATTATATCCTTCTGCAGGTCCCATGATTGATGACACACATGAGGCATTATTCCATTTGGCAGAGACATTGCTTCGACATGGGAATATTGTCGGGTGGGAAATTTAGGCCAAGGGGTTGGCACATATTAGCTTCTCCCATCTCGGGCTGGAACATCACACATAGAGGATCCACTTAGGCATCGAAACCCTACGTGATCTAGAGATCACACTAGACATGTAGAGGTTTCAGAGCGTCACGTCATGCCACATCCTTGCACAACTTATGGAAACATATGCTATGGTCTTTCTTCAGAGTTTCGCAGTGATGGGTTACTCCAATATGTAATTCAAACTCGTTCTTCACATAGTGTCTTATTTTTTATATCACAGTTTTGAATTGTTCCATAAATTATTTATATTTTAATTATTTGACAATTTACATGAACACATTTACAAGTAGTGTCCAATGACACTCGAGATTCACATATTTTGGTCATTGATGCTGATGATATTGATGTAGTAGTCAATGTTGCATATGATTTTGGTGCTTCATGGTTACTTGTAAAAACATTACTTTTTAACTTCTCATCACGATTTACATAATTATAGTAGGAATCAAGAAAAATTTTAGGGGCAAAACTTACTCCATGGGCTATTTTTCCATGATTATTTCAAAAAAAAAGAATGGTCGATTTTCATTTTCTGAAGACCTATTTCGCCCAATTTTCATGGGGTGATTTTTTTCACTCTAAAAATCGTGAGATTATTATATAGACTATATAAAATCCTTAGAAATTAAAATATTTTTATAAAAATATATCCAAATATTTTATAAATGACATTTTAAGAATTGGTAAGATTCGCCAAAGTTTCTACACTTTTAAATAAGCATGGATCCTTAAAAGCATCCCTCATAAGGATTGACATGTTTAGTACATCTTAATCTTGATAAAAACATATTTTGTTCATGGTGGGACCGATGAGTTTGTTGCATCTGAGACAGGTGTGTCACAAGTAGAGGAATATTCACAATCACATGTATTCTTTTAATTATGCTTTTAATGATTAAACATGTACGCTTTTAATTATTTGAAATTATCTAATTGTATCTTTATGTTTTTTTATGTAGAAACATATGTTTGATAGACATTCCACCTAAGTGACCTTGCTCTTTGATGCATATGCCCATCGTTTTAGTTCATTTTCAATATTTCACCCACTCGTGATCCACCTCTTCACATCCCCTATGTATATGTATATATCTCTTATTTTGTTGGCACCCTATTACAAAATTTATTATATCTGTGTGTCCCCAATTATCCATCCATGTTGTATAGTTTTCTTTGTACACGTAAGTAGATTTTTGGTGCACCTATTGATTTGCTGACATTGACATATATTATTTTATGCATATTCCTAGTGAGTGATTCATGCTTGAAGGGAACCCAATTGGGTCCACTAGTGACCCACCTCTCCCCTAGGTACATGTATGTCTCGCTTTCTTTGAAAAATTCATTGTCCCTCCATGTAGTATAGTTTTCTTTATACATGCAAGTATATTTTTGATGCACCCATTGATTTCCTAACATTGAAATATATTATTTTATTCATTCTTATAGTGAGCCTACTGTAGCCTAGCCTATCCTACTCTATCCTACTCTATCCTAGCCTAGTTTAGCATAGCCGAGACTATCCTAGACTAGCTTAGCCTAGCCTAGCTTAACCTAGCCTAACCTATCCTATCCTATCCTAACGTAGCCTACAATACTCTATTCTATCCTAGCTTATCCTATTCTAGCTTAGACTATCCTTCTCTGGCCTAGCCTAGCCTAGCCTACTCTACGTTATCCTATCCTTCTCTACCTTAGTCTAGACTAATATGGCCTAGCCTAGCCTACCCTTTCCTTGCCTAACCTAGCCTACCCTATCCTACTCTATCCTAGCCTACTCTATCCTAGTTGAACCTACTCTAGCCTAACATAACCTACTCTAATCTATCCTACCATATTCTATACTAGCCTATCCTAGCCTACTCTATCCTAGTTGAACCTACTCTAGCCTAACATAACCTACTCTAATCTATCCTACCATATTCTATACTAGCCTATCCTATCCTACTCTAGACAAATCTACTATACTAGCCTAACCTACACTATTGTAGCTTATCCTAGCCTACTCTAGCCTAGCCTATCCTACCCTACCCTACTCTAGCATGGCATACTCTTGCCTAGCCTACTCTATCCTAACCCAGCCTAGCATACTCTAGCTTAGCCTAACCTATCTTATCCTACTCTATCATATCTTAGGCTAACCTTTCCTACTCTATCATAGCCTAGTCTAACCTATCATATCCTAGCCTACTCTAGTGTAACTTAGTCTAGGCTACCTTAAGCTACTCTAGCCTAGCTTAGGAAACTTTAGACTAGGCTACCCTAGCCTAACCTACCCTACAATATCTTTCTCTACCCAAACCTACTCTAGCGTATCCTACCCTGCCCTACTCTGGCTTAGACTACTCTAGACTACTCTAGCCTAGCCTAGCCTAGCCTAGCATAATATGGCCTATTCTAACCCACTATAGCCTATCATATCATATCCCACTCTATATATCCTATCCTACTCTATCCTCACATAGGATAACCTAGCCTACTCTAGTGTAGCCTAGTCTATCATATCCTACCCTAGCCTACTCTATCCTACCTTTATCTATCCTAGGTTAACCTACTCTATCCTAGACTAGGAAACTCTAGACTAGCATACTCTAGCCTAGCATACACTACACTAGCCTATTCTATCCTACCCTACTCTAGCCTAACCTAACCTACTCTAGATAGCCTACTCTAGGCTAGCCTCCTATGCTCTAGCCTACTCTAGCCTACCCAACTCTAGCCTATCATAGCCTACTGAACTCTAGCCTATCCTATCCTATCCTACTCTACCCTAGCCTACTTTACCGTATCCTATCCTAGCGTACTCTACTCTAGGGTATTCTAGCCTACCCAACTCTATCCTCGACTAGACTAGTGTACCCTAGCCTAGCCTAATATATCCTATCCTTCTCTATCCTAATCTAGCCTAACCTATCCTAGCATAGCCTACTCTATCCTAGCATACCCTACACTATTCTATCCTTTCCTAACCTGACCTTCTCTAGCCTACCCTAGCATATCCTACTCTACCTTATCATAACCTACTCTAGCTTAGCCTAGTCTATTGTAACCTACCCTATCCTACTCTATCCTAGACTAAGTATCTATCCTACCTTAATATGCACTAGCATATCCTAACATACTCTACTCTACCCTACCCTACTCTAGCATATCCTACTCTATCCTATCCTAGCATATCCTACTCTAGCTTAGCCTAGCCTACTCTAGTGTATCCTAGGATACTCTAGACTATCCTATCCTGCCCTAACCTACTCTATCCTAACTTTCTCTATCTTACTCTATCCTAACCTATCTACTCTATCCTACTCTTTCCAACCCTACTCTAGCCTAGCATAGCCTATCCTAGCCTAATTTATCCTATCCTACACTAACCTAACCTAACCTAGCTTAATCTAGCTTTTCCTAACCTACTATAGCCTAGTATAGACTAGCCTAGTCTAGCCTACCTAGACTACCATAGCCTACTCTATCCTAGCCTACTCTATGTTAGCTTAAATTATTCTATCCTAACCTAACCTACTCTAGACCATCCTACTATAGCCTATCCTACTCTATTGTAGCCTACCCTACTCTACCATAGCTAATCCTTCTCTATCCTAGCCTACTCTATCTTACCATGACCTATCCTAGCTTATCCTACTCTAACATGGACTAGCCTACTCTAGCTTAGCATAGCCTACTCTAGACTAGCCTGGTCGATCCTAGCATAGCGTACTCTAGCCTAACATACTCTATCATATTCTACCCTAGCCTAGCCTATCCTAGCAAACTCTAGCCTAGCCTAGTCTAACCAAGCCTCACCTAGCCTACTTGTGAACTATCTCCAAGGTTGCCAATTATTGGGACATAAATAAATGTACTATTTTTTCTTTTTTTTTCTTTTGCGTCTTTGAATCATGGCATATGCTCATTATAGCTTCCAAATACTTGAGAGGTAGGCCTTGGCATTAAGAGTTAGTTTATTCTCATCTGTAATTTAAAGGGTCGAAGAAGATACAGAAAAAAAAATAGGAAGGCCTTACAAGTGAAAATTCCGTAGACAGCAGATTGGTACACATGGCTATTAATGTCACTTACAGAGCTTTGGCTGACTCCTTTTCTCTTTTTGCTGACAGGTGCTTTGACAGGGCTTGGCACCAAGCACTCCTAAGGGCCAAAAGAAAATAAAAGGGCAAGTTCTCCTAACAACAAGGTTCCAAGGCTTAGGACAAGGAAACAATGGACTAGCATGGTCCAAGAGTTAAGTTTGCTTCAAGGAAAAGTTGCATGCCACCTAACTAAGGTATCGTGGGTTTTAAACCAAAGTTCAAAGGTTGCGCTCCCTTTACGAAAGAAACAGACCTTATAGATCGGCTTATCTAAAGTTTGTTCACCATAGGAGATAAGGTTGTCGCGCTGGCATAGTACACTTACCTTTAATATGCTTCTTAATGGAGTAGTACCTCGCAGCTCTTGAACAGAAGAGAAGGCTTCTCGAAGGCTCTGTCAGCTCATTGTTATGTTTAAGGCCTTGCGGACTGGTGTGAAACTCCTCTAGGTTTTCTTTTTGGAAGGGGGAAATTAGCAGCACAGGAGCTTATAGCCCGAGCCTTCACGCCTCAGGTAAGCTAGTCGATTCTTTGGCTAACTATCTCTATACTTTCCTGTTTGCATTATCTTTTAACCGAATTTAACCTCTGTAATTTCTTGCAGGTATCCGGAGCGAGAAAGGGGTAGCTCGAGCGGTGGCAGTACTGGTAAGTGGTGTTAACAGTTTTGTGGCGAGGTCTGTTGTCCTGTGGTTCGTTAGTCAGAGGGGTTTTCTCCTTCTTGTGATGTACCTTGTAGAAGAAAAAGTTTGGGCCAGGGTTTCTCGGAGGTGCATGGCACCCAGGCCAAGTCGTGCCAGACTTGCTAAAGTAGCGTTTTCCTTCTATGTGGTAAGGTTTAAATTTGCTGTCAGCTGTGAACTCTCTTATAAAGCGCCTCCTTTAAGGAAAGCGCCTCTTTTATGTAATGGCCCTAAGCCAAGGACCGTGGCTTGGCTCACGTAGTGGAACCCTTTTGTTTTAAAAAAATGTTATTGTATAAGAATGGACTTTATTTCATGGTTAACTGGTTCCTGTTATTATACTTTTTTTTTATGGTTTAAGAGTTGTCTATAGCGACCCATAGATGTTGCTTCCACTGACAAATACGGCTAAACTAGGTTATGAGGCTTTACGTCTTACAGCTTTAAAGTAATTTCAAAAGTTAGGTTAATTATACTTTATCTGCTATCATCGCTTGCCTTTCCTATCAGTTTCGGATATAGATGATTAAGAACCCCTGGTGTGAGGGGATTTCGGCTGGCCAACCCAGAATTTAGTGGGGAGACGACCCTGATTATTTAATTTCTACCCATAGTCTTAAACCGCTCTAAAAGGGAATCTTTAGATCGCATTCTTCTTTTTCTTACACTCATAAGTTCAGGGTATTATTTAAGCACCGTAAAAAGGTGAAAGCTACGCTTTTTACCAGGAGTTCCCTCCCCTGTGGTTGCAAATAAAATCCTACTGTTGAGAAAGCATAAACAAAAATTACACCTCTTCCATTTCCGAATTATGATAATAAAAAATGTGGCCCTAGATGTAAGGAGGTTCGATCTATGAAATGTTCTTAACTCTTGTTCTTCTGGGCATTTGAGAATTTTGGTATTTTTCCCACGGCCTCCTACTAAGGGTTTCGGCAAAACATAACCAGGATTCATCTAAGGTGAGCCATTAGAAGCGCTAACCAACACGGGTTCTGGAAGCCTTTCTCTAAGGTTTTTATTTTTTATTTTTTTTTATTTTTTTTTTTTAATTTCCCATCTTTGTTAAAAGCCTTTATCTTATACAAAGAAAATATATATGCTTCGATCTGATGAAACTTCAGCTTTGTGGATCCTAGTTTTATGTTAAGGATATCATTCGGTTAAATCACATAAAGGGGTGTAATGTCTACTAAAAAATAACCTCTGTTCCTGGTAAAAATTTACTGCTAACAGAATAACGCATCATTTTTTTTCTTGGTCAACGAGATGTAAGTTTCTATCAAATGTTAAAAAGTTAAAAGGGAAAGATTGGACTAAAAGAAATCCTACCAACAGAATACTTATAAATATCTACAAAAACATTTGCATCACGATTTTTCTTGCTTACATCACATAATGGAAAAAAATGAACCTAATCCAGCATAACCAGGTTATCTCTTTTCAACATAACAGAACATAAGATACATTTACATGCTAGACTGAACATAAATCAATTTTTCCACTCATACCCCAAACTTGTGAATCTACTGCGCCAACTATAGTGGAAGCAGCCACGTTCCTCCCAGCCGTAGACTAGGTTCAGCTCCCTTGCCTTCTAGTCACCCCCGAGCCAAACCTCCCAGAAGACAGTCAGGACCCCCAACTCCAGGACTCCAGAAATTCGATCATACACATGTGATCTTGCCCACAGCAAGCACTCTTTGCAGAGTCTTCTTGCCCAGCATACTCAGCAGCGTCCTGCCTAAACCGTATGCCCTGTTTTTTTTCTTTGCCTAGGTATTTGTACCATTAGCCCTCTCCCCTTCCTTCCCCATAATTCCCAGGGCTTAATGGTAATCCCCCTTTTCTAGGGATGTGTCTGTGCTGCTTTTTCTACACATTTGACACTTCACTAATCAGTCCTGGGAGTTAGCTGGTCCCTATCCACTCTGTCTTCTACAGGTTTCCTCTTTTAACCTGGCTACTTCCACTATACTTGCCACATGCAATTTATCAATAAATCAATGTCAAAACTCTCAAGGTATTTATTACATCAGTCCTCCCGAACTCATTGGCTGGGTCATCAACAACCACATCTTATTATGCTGAATTAAAATTAAAAAATAATACCATTCAAATAAGAAATTGTCTGGGGGTATTACATCCACACCCCCTTGTTTTAAACACTGTCCTCAGTGTTCTCCATTTATTGGTTTAGCAAACAAACTTGGGTATTTTATTCGCATTACGTCCTCTACTTCCCAAGTTGCCTCCTCGGGGCTAAAGTGCTTCCATTGCACCTTTACCCGAGCGATGACTCGGTTCCAAAGCATCGTCTCTTTCCTGTCCAGGATGCGTGCAGGTTCCACCTGGAACTCTCCTTTGGGTTCCAACTATACCACATTCCAATCGATAATATGAGTTGAGTCATATATATATATATATATATTTTTAACAATGAGACATGGAAAACATTGTGTATCTTTAAATGAAAAGGTAGGGCCAGCTTGTAAGCTACTGGCCCGATTCTCTCTAGCACTTGGAAGGGTCCGCAAAATATTGGAGCCAATTTCTTGCAGCACCCCAATTTCAGGGAACTCTTCTTAGGTTTGACCCGTAGGTACACGTGATATCCTACACAATATTCCTTGTGCTTTCTTTTTTTATCAACGTAATTCTTTTGCTGTTCTTGAGCTGCTTTCAGGTTCTTCTGTACTTCATGAACTGTTTGCTCCATCTCCTATAACAGTTCAGGCCCAATTAGCACGCGATCCACAGGATTATCCCAACTGACAGGGGTATTACTCTTCCTCCCGTATAATATTTCAAATGGACTCATTTTTGCTGAGGCCTCATAACCATTATTATAGGCGAACTCTACCAGGTGCAGGTAGTTTTCCCACTGAGTGGGTCTTTTCATGACGTACATCCTTAACATGTTTTCGATGGTCTGATTAGTATGTTCTGTTTTCCCATCTGTCTCCGGATGATAGCTGGCGCTGAAGTTAATCTGGGTTTCTAAACCTGCAAATAAGGATTTCCAGAAGTTGGATGTAAACTTCACATCCCTGTCTGATATTACCATTTTTGGCACGCCATGAAGTCGAAATATCTCTCTTAGGAATATCTCAGCGATTTCAGCTGCCTTATGTGTGGATTTTACTGGAATAAAATGAGCAGATTTGCTTAGTTTGTCCACCACCACCATGATAGAGTCATGCTGTCTCTGTGTTTTTGGCAGACCAGTGATGAAATCTAAGGATATGATCTCTCATTTCCACTGGGGTATTGGCAGAGGCTGCAGTAATCCGGCTGGATGTCCAAATTCTGTCTTAACTTGCTGGCATTCTATGCATTTGGACAGATATTCAATTACATCAGTTTTTAAACTGGGCCAAAAGAACTGCTTCCTCAGGGCAGTTACCATTTTTTGGTAACCTGGATGGCCTGCAAAAGGAGCTTTGTGCATCTCATTCATGATAAACAATTTGACTTCTAACACATTAGGTATGTACAGCCTACTCTTAAACCAAATAAAACCTTTTTCATCAATCTTAAAAGCTGCCCTGTCCAGTTTTATCTCGGGATTCTGAATCTTACTAAGTAATTCAATGTAGTTACTGTCCTGAGTGCTTGCTGCCTTGACCCTGTTCATGAGGTCACTCTTGGGTTCACTCGAGGTTAACTTACTAATAACATGAGTCCTTCGACTCAAGGAATTTGCAACCTTGTTTTCCTTACCTTTTATGTGCTTTACCTTGAAGTCGAACTCACTGAGGAAGGCCAACCACCTTGCTTGTCGTGTGTTTAGTCCAGACTGTGTGAACAAATTTTTCACACATGTGTTATCTGTTAGTAGCAGGAATTTCCTTCCCAGCAGGTAGTGCCGCCACATTTTCAGGGCATTCAACACAGCGACCAGTTCTAAATCATGGACCACATAATTACGTTCATGTTCTTTCAACTTGCGTGACTCGTAACAGACTACATGTCCTTCCTGGGTTAACACCCCTCCTACTCCTTCCAAACTAGCATCGGTGCAGACAGTGTAGATTTTAAGAGGATCAGCTACTTTTAGGACTGGGGCCTTGGTCAGTAACTCTTTAAGTTGGTCAAAGATTTCTTGACATTTGGAGGTCCAAGTGAACTTCACCCCCTTCTTCTGTAAGTAAGTGATGGGGTAAGCAATTTTGGAAAACCCCTCGATAAATCTCCTATAATAGCCGGTGAGTCCCATAAATGACCGGATATCAGCCACGTCCTTGGGTACTAGCCAGTCGGATATGGCTCGTATTTTCTTTGGGTCCATTGCAATTCCCTCCTCAGATATGATATGTCCCAAGTACTGGATCTCAGTCTTAAAGAATTCACACTTCTCCAGTTTGGCATACAGTCGGTGCTCCCTTAGGGTCTGCAATATTGTCCTCAAATGATGCTCATGCTCTTCTTGGTTTTTTGAATAAATCAAGATGTCATCGATGAAAACCAGTACAAACTGATCGAGATACTTGTTAAATATGCCATTCATCAGGCACATAAAAGTGGCAGGGGCATTGGTTAAGCCAAAAGGGATTACTACAAATTCGTAGTGTCCATAGCGGGTTCTGAAAGTGGTTTTGTTTATATCCTCACTCTTTATACGGATCTGGTGGTAGCCAGAATGCAAATCCAGCTTAGAAAATACCCTTGCTCCTCCTACTTGATCAAACAGGTCATTGATTCTAGGTAGGGGATACTTGTTCTTTATGGTTACCTTGTTTAGGTGTCGGTAGTCAATACATAGTCTTAAGGTCCCATCCTTCTTTTTAACGAACAAGACTGGCGCACCCCAGGGGGATACGCTAGGTCTGATGTACCCTTTTCCCAACAGTTCTTGTAACTGAATCTTTAGTTGAGTCAGCTCTGGGATGCTCATCCGGTAAGGCACCTTTGATACCGGTGCTGATCCAGGTAGTAACTCGATAGAGAAATCAATCTCCCTTGGAGGGGGCAGGCCAGGTATCTCTTCAGGGAATACATCAGGAAACTCTTCTAGGACCGGGTGTTGTTTTAGAGAGGTCTGGTTTTCATTTAGGAGTAAGTCAGTAACCTTAACAGCAAAGAGCTTACAGCCCTTTCTCAGGCATTTCTTTAGCTGCATGGCTGAAATTTGTCTTACCGAGATAGGTTTGGGAAACCCTCTTACTGTTCGAAGGACTTGGTCTTCGGCAATGTAGGTAAAGGTCTTTTCATAGCAGTTCAGCACTACTTTGTTCTTTTCTAACCAGTCCATTCCGATGATCATGTCATATGATCCCAAGGGTAAGATATTAAGGTTGATTTGGGTTTTATGGTCCTACAGCTGAATTTCACAGTTAGTAACATAATCTGTTACCTTCCTTTTTTCCCCGGTGGCCAACTGAACCCACCAGGATCTTACATGTTTTTCTCTAACTAGTTGGCAGAGTTCCACTGTCCTAGGGGAAATGTAACTCAATGTGGCTCCTGGGTCAATTAACACAGATATAGTATGGTTGAAAACAATACCTTCAATTTCCATTATAGTAGACTGATGGTCGGCTTGGCGGTCTTCTAAGGCTGCATTAATGCAGTGGTAACTCCTGCCAATATCCCCTACTGTCGATGCTTCTTGAATGCTGTGCAAGGTATTACTGGCCCTCGTCAGGTGTGGGCAAAATATCTTCAAATGGGGTCCATCACATTCCCAGCAGGTCAGGGGTCCCCTGGGTGCCCCCTCAGTCCCTTTCACCCCCAGACTGGCTGGTTTTGCATATCTTGGTGGGGGAGGTCCACTCTTTGTTTAAGGGCCTCCTGGAGTATTCCTCTGGTTGTTTTTGTGTGGTGATGGTCTGGACCCCCTTTTCTACTGGCTGAACCTTTCAGGTTTCCTGTCTTTCCATGTTCTGAATGAGTCGTTCCGCTGTTTGTACTGCTCATAACACAGCCGGGCTTTCCTTAGTACCTCCTCTAGAGTCTTTGGGTTGTCGAATTCGATTCTGTCCTTGTAAGCCTGTGGCAAGCAGCTTAGGAATCTCTGTACCTTCACCCTTTCTTCCTTGATATAGGGTACGAACCTTAGTAGGTCCAAGAATTTGTTAATGAGCTCTTCCATGTTCATCGAACCGAGTCTTAACTCGTAGAATTCCTTGGTTTTCCTTTCGTAGTAATTCTCAGATAAGTACTGTTTTTTAAACAGTCTTTTGAATTCTGCCCACTCCATCATCTTTTCCTTGAGTCCCTGTGAGATATTGAGGTCCTGCCACCAAATACTAGCCTTGCCTTTGAGATTATAAATTTCCATTCGGACCTTCATGTTACTCGAATAGTTGTAGATTTGAAAATATTTTTTGATGTCCAGCAGCCATGCCTCTGCTTCTTCACCTGTCTTAGATTCTCCGTCGAAACTAGTGGGTTTGATATTCTTGAATTCACCTTCTAGGTGATCGACCTTTCTTTTTCCATTAGTTTTGGACTGAATTTCTGAGTTCTGGGTCTCGTTAAATGAACTATCTTTTCCTTCAGCACTTTCCTCCCTTTCGGGACCTTTTCTGGTTTCTGTTCGAGGCTCCTTCCCATTGTTTTTCTCCTGCAGACTTTGCAACAGGATTTCATTAATCTCTTGTTGTTTTTCCTGCGCCCTTTTTAGCTGATCGTTGTCCGCCTTATAACTCTGTATCTACACAATTAAGTGCCTCATTGTTTCCAGCACTTGACTGGCCTCAGAATGTTCTACTGTGGGTTGTGTAATCGGTGGTACTTGTTCCATATTTTCTGGTTGGTTTTCATTCTCCACCGGAGAGGCCATGATAATTCCTGCAATCGATCAAGATAACAACAACCTGTAGGTTCTGTGGATCTGTGGATCTTACAACACTACAGGCCAATAGATATTAGAGTGCTGCCAGAGCTTACATTCATATACATATAAAATAAACAAAAAAAAAGAACCGGAATGAAGTGCGCCCATCAGGCTACAGGGCTGAATCCTATGCTCTGATACCATATGTGAACTACCTCCAAGGTTGCCAATTATTGGGACATAAATAAATGTACTATTTTTTTTCTTTTTTTTCTTTTGCGTCTTTGAATCATGGCATATGCTCATTATAGCTTCCAAATACTTGAGAGGTAGGCCTTGGCATTAAGAGTTAGTTTATTCTCATCTGTAATTTAAAGGGTCGAAGAAGATATAGAAAAAAAAATAGGAAGGCCTTACAAGTGAAAATTCCGCAGACAGTAAATTGGTACACATGGCTGTTAATGTCACTTACAGAGCTTCGGCTGAATCCTTTTCTCTTTTTGCTGACAGGTTCTTTGACAGGGCTTGGCACCAAGCACTCCTAAGGGCCAAAAGAAAATAAAAGGGCAAGTTCTCCTAACAACAAGGTTCCAAGGCTTAGGACAAGGAAACAATGGACTAGCATGGTCCAAGAGTTAAGTTTGCTCCAAGGAAAATTTGCATGCCACCTAACTAAGGTATCGTGGGTTTTAAACCAAAGTTCAAAGGTTGCGCTCCCTTTACGAAAGAAATAGACCTTACAGATCGGCTTATCTAAAGTTTGTTCACCGCAGGAGATAAGGTTGTTGAACTGGCATAGTACACTTACCTTTACTATGCTTCTTAATGGAGTAGTACCTCGCGGCTCTTGAACAGAAGAGAAGGCTTCTCGAAGGCTCTGTCAGCTCGTTGTTATGTTTAAGGCCTTGTGGACTGGTGCGAAACTCCTCTAGGTTTTCTTTTTGGAAGGGGGAAATTAGCAGCACAGGAGCTTATAGCCCGAGCCTTCACGCCTCAGGTAAGCTGGTCGATTCTTTCGCTAACTGTGTCTATACTTTCCTGTTTGCATTATCTTTTAACCGGATTTAACCTCTGTAATTTCTTGCAGGTATCCGGAGTGAGAAAGGGGTAGCTCGAGCGGTGGCAGTACTGGTAAGTGGTGTTAACAGTTTTGTGGCGAGGTCTGCTGTCCTGTGGTTCATTAGTCCAAGGGGTTTTCTCCTTCTTGTGATGTACCTTGTAGAAGAAAAAGTTTGGGCCGGGGTTTCTTGGAGGTGCATGGCACCCAGGCCAAGTCGTGTCAGACTTGCTAAAGTAGCGTTTTCCTTCTCTGTGGTAAGGTTTAAATTTGCTGTCGGCTGTGAACTCTCTTATAAAGCACCTCTTTTATGTAATGGCCCTAAGCCAAGGACCGTGGCTTGGCTCACGTAGTGGAACCCTTTTGTTTTAAAAAAATGTTACTGTATAAGAATGAACTGTATTTCATGGTTAACTGGTTCCTGTTATTATACTTTTTTTTTATGGTTTAAGAGTTGTCTATAGGGACCCATATATGTCGCTTCCACTGACAGATACGGCTAAAATAGGTTATGAGGCTTTACATCTTACAGCTTTAAAGTAATTTCAAAAGTCAGGTTAATTATACTTTATCTGCTATCATCGCTTGCCTTTCCTATCAGTTTCGGATATAGATGAATAAGAACCCCTGGTGTGAGGGGATTTCGGCTGGCCAACCCATAATTTAGTGGGGAGACAACCCTGATTATTTAATTTCTACCCATAGTCTTAAACCGCTCTAAAAGGGAATCTTTAGATCGCATTCTCCTTTGTCTTACACTCATAAGTTCAGGGTATTATTTAAGCACCGTAAAAAGGTGAAAGCTGCGCTTTTTACCAGGAGTTCCCTTCCCTGTGGTTGCAACTAAAATCCTACGGTTGAGAAAGCATAAACAAAAATTACACCTCTTCCATTTCTGAATTATGATAAAAAAAATGTGGCCCTAGACATAAGGAGGTTCGATCGATGAAATGTTCTTAACTCCTGTTCTTCTGGGCGTTTGAGAATTTTGGTATTTTTCCCACGGCCGCCTACTAAGGGTTTCGGCAAAACATAACCAGGCTTCATCTAAGGTGAGCCATAAGAAGCGTTAACCAACACGGGTTCTGGAAGCCTTTCTCTAAGGTTTTTATTTTTTATTTTTATTTTTTATTTTATTTCCCATCTTTGTTAAAAGCCTTTATCTTATACAAAGAAAATATATATACTTCGATCTGATGAAACTTCAGCTTTGTGGATCCTAGTTTTATGTTAAGGATATCATTCGGTTAAATCACATAAAGGGGTGTAATGTCTACTAAAAAATAACCTCTGTTCCTGGTAAAAATTTACCGCTAACAGAATAACGCATCATTTTTTTTCTTGGTCAACGAGATGTAAGTTTCTATCAAATGTTAAAATGTTAAAAGGGAAAGATTGGACTAAAAGAAATCCTACCAATAGAATACTTATAAATATCTACAAAAACATTTGCATCACGATTTTTCTTGCTTACATCACATAATGGAAAAAAATGAACCTAATCCAGCATAACCAGGTTATCTCTTTTCAACATAATAGAACATAAGATACATTTACATGCTAGACTGAACATAAATCAATTTTTCCACTCATACCCCAAACCTGTGAATCTGCTGCGCCAGCTATAGTGGAAGCAACCACGTTCCTCCCAGCCGTAGACTAGGTTTAGCTCCCTTGCCTTCTAGTCACCCCCGATCCAAACCTCCCAGAAGACAGTCGGGACCCCCAACTCCAGGACTCCAGAAATTCGATCATACACAGGTGATCTTGCCCACAGCAAGCACTCTTTGCAGAGTCTTCTTTCCCAGCATACTCAGTAGGGTCCTGCCTAAACCGTATGCCTTTTTTTTTCTTTGCCTAGGTCTTTGTACCATTAGCCCTCTCCCCTTCCTTCCCCGGAATTCCCAGGGATTAATGGTAATCCCCCTTTTCCAGGGATGTGTCTGTGCTGCTTTTTCTGCACATCTGACACTTCACTAATCAGTCCTGGGAGTTAGCTAGTCCCTGTCCACTCTGTCTTCTTCAGGTTTCCTCTTTTAACCTGGCTGCTTCCACTATACTCGCCACATGCAATTTATCAATAAATTAATGTCAAAACTCTCAAGGTATTTATTACATCAATCCTCCTGGACTCATTGGCTGGGTCATCAACAGCCACATCTTATTATGCTGAATTAAAAATAAAAAATAATACCATTCAAATAAGAAATTGTCTGGGGGTATTACACTACTCTATCCTAGCAAACTCTAGCCTAGCCTAGTCTAACCAAGCGTCACCTAAACTACTCTATCCTATCTTACCCTACCCTAGCTTAACTTACTCTAGCATGTCCTAACCAACTCTAAACTATCCTACTCTATCCTAAACTACTATACTTTTTCTTACTCTAGCTTACACTACTTTATCCCACCCAACTCTAGGCTAGATTAACCTAGCCTATTGTAGCCTAACCTAGCTTAGGCTACTCTAGGTTATCCAAGCATGATCTATCCTAGCTTACTCTAGCCTATCTTAACCTGTTGTAGCCTAGCCTAACCTAACCTACTTTATCCTAGCCTACTTTATCCTAACCTACTTTATCCTACTCTAGTATATCCTATTCTAGCTTAGCTTACTCTAGCCTAGCCTACTATAGCCTATCCTAGACTATTCTAGCCTAGCCTAGCCTACTATAGCCTATCCTAGACTATTCTAGCCTAGCCTAGCCTACTATAGCCTAGCCTAGACTATTCTAGCCTAGCCTAGCCCATTGCACTCTAGTCTTCTCTATCTTAGTCGAACCTACTCTTTCTTAACCGAGCCTATCCTAGTCTACTCTATCCTAGTATAGTCTAAGATACCCTACCTTATCCTACTCCATCCTATCTTACTCCATCCTAGGTTAACGTAGTGTAGGCTAGCCTACTCTAGACTAACCAACTCTAGCCTAGCCTACTCTAGACTAACCAACTCTAGCCTAGCCTATTGTAGCCTAGCCCACTCTATGCTATCCTAGGGTACTCTAGCATAATCTAGCCTAGTGTAACCTAGCCTACTCTAGCCTAGTGTATCCTAGCGTACTCTAGCCTAGCATACCCTAACCTATCCTAGCCTAGCTTAACCTACTCCAGCCTAGCCTAGATTACCTACTATATCCTAGCCTAGCCTACTCTATCCTATCCTATCCTACTCTAACATACTCTAGCCTACTCTTTCCTAGCCTAGCCTACTCTCTCCTAGCCTAGCCTACTCTCTCCTAGCCTATTCTACTCAAACATACCCTAGCCTAGTGCACTCTAGCCTACTCTAGCTTACTCTAGCTTACCCTAGTCTAGTCTAGCGTACTCTAACCTATCCTCACCTAGCCTACTCTAGCTTACTCTAGCTTACCCTAGTCTAGTCTAGCGTACTCTAACCTATCCTCACCTAGCCTACTCTAGCCGATCCTACTGTAGCGTACTCTACCCTACCCCACCCTAGCCTAGCCTACCAGACTCTATCCTAGCTTAGCCTACTCCACTCTATCCTGGGCTAGCCTAGCCTAGTCTACTCTATCATATCTACTCTAGCCTAACATGCTCTACTCTATCTTAGCTTACCCTACTCTAGCTTGTCCTATTCTAGCCTATCCTACTCTAGCCTACTCTATCATGGCATACTCTTTCCTAGGCTATCCCACTCTATCCTGGCCAAGTCTAGCTTACCCTAGCCTAGCCTAGGCTAGCCTAATCTAGCCTAGCCTAGCCTACTCTAGCCTAAACTAGCCTAATCTAACCTACCCTATCCTACTCTATCCTAGGTTAACGTGCTCTAGCATAGCCTAACCTACTGAAGACTAGCATACTCCATCATACAATAGTCTAGCCTACTCTAACATATCATACTCTAGCCTACTCTACTCTACTCTACTCTAGCCTACTCTACTACTCTAGCTTATTCTAAGCTAACCTAGGCTGAGCTAGTCTAAACTAACCTAGTGTAGCCTAACCTTTCCATACTCTAGCCTAGCCCAACCTACATTACCTTACAATAGCTTTCCTTAAGCAAAACTACCTACCTTTTCCTACTCTAACATAGTCTATCCTAGCTTGCCCTAAACAAGGATCCTAACCATAAGCCTAACTTTGAACACATCAATTATAATGTTATTGATACAATGCCTAACTTAATGAAAACCCATTTTTTAATGTCAAATAGTGAATCACATATCCATTATGCCATTTGAAATAATAAAAAAATACATAATTTTAATAAAACATACAAAATATTACAATTAACTAGACATTTGCTTAATGTACATTGCACTCTAAAAATGACAAAAGTCCACATAGAAAATAACTAACACTAAAAATTAGAAAAGTCCACATAGAAAGTAACTAACATAAATTGTAACTGTATAAAAAATAGAAAATATTTTTTATACACATTAAAATAGATTTTTATGAAAAAATATTCAATTTAGAATATAATATATATCTTATTTATAAATATTTATTAGATAATAAATTTTATTTTTTAATGTACAATATACAAATTTTTTATTTATTTAATTAATTAATAAAAGAAAACTACACATAAGTAAAATAAATGCAATAAAGATTCACATCTAATAAAAAAACTAATAAATCTTTGATTTCTGGGAAAAAAGAAAGTAATAATTACATTTCATATAAAAATAAAAGTAATAAATCTTAAGTCTAATAAAATAAAACTAATAAAGTAATAAATCTTCAAATCTAATAAAATAAAACTAATAAAACTAATAAATCTTCAAATATAATAAAAGAAAACTAATCAATCTTTGATTAAGTATCACTAAATTGCTTTCCTAGATTTTAATATATAAATTTGTATTGCCTAGTTTTGTATAATAAGTCTTTCATTAGTCAAAAAAAATAAGTAAGTTCTAAATAAAAATGAGTTTAAAGAGAGACTAAGTTGCTTGCCACTACTAATATATAAATAAAAATGAGTTTAAAGAGAAACTAAATTGCTTTTCACTACTAACATATAGATTTTTACTAGATTTTTATTAATAGATTTTTACTAACATAAGGATTTTTATTAAGCAATTTATTATGAGATTTAAATTTATTAAAAAAATTAATGTATAAACATTTCTTCAAATTAAAAAATAAAAATGACCCTCACCTGTTTGTTTAAAAAAATAAATATTATGCCAAAGGATGACTAAACCAATGAGTCTGATAACACAAAAACATTTCTTCAGTTTAGAAAAAAAACTACCAGTTGTTTGTTTAAAAAAATAAATATTATGCCAAAGGATGACTAAACAAATGGGTCTGATAACACGTTGGAGCTTTGATACTATTGAGAATAAAAATAACCTAAATTATATAAGAAAAGTTGAACTGTAAAATTTTTCTTCAAAATCTGAAGAAATGGCCAAACCAAAAATTAAAAAGTTAAACTATTCATAAAATCTAAAAAAAATAGCTAAACCTCAACAAAATCTAAAAGAAAAATAGCTAAACCAAAAAAATTGATACAAAATCTATCAAAAATAACAATTTTTTATATTAAAATCTACCCGAAAAATAACTATTCAAAATATTAAAATCTACTTAAAAATGCTATAGATATGTTAACTATTAAATATATAGATTCAACAAAGTTGCCTTGATTAAATTAATGAGAAATATGGGTTAAGCTACTGTTAATTAAAATTTAAATGTAATCAACATGACAGATAAGAGGAACCATTGCCGAATCCATGGGATCACAACTGGAGCTCAAATTCGTTCGAGGGTTATGAACGGTTTGAATCATTACTGGGAACCTCAAATTTTGTGTATGGCTGGAGCACAAATTCATTCGAAGATGGTTATGAAGGGTTTGAATCATTATGACATCTCAATTATAATATCGGGATTATAATATCTAGGATTATAATATCCGGAGGGAAGGTAGGAGAACCCACAACTATATATAGCTGTAGCTCAAAAAATTTTAGCCAGGGCATCAAGGTTAAAATTTTGAGAACCTATAGCCACCAGCAAATCTTTGCAATCTGAACATATAAACAGAGCCAAACATAAAATACTTGCAGTCAAATTGATAGAATGAAAAAAAATATACGCCTGAGATTTTATATAACAAGAGATTAAGATTTTTGAATGTTCTCACAATGAAAAGTAGGGTTTCCTAGAAGAGTAGAGAAAATAACAATAACATGTACCTTTGAGTTTTTCAACCCACCTTCTCTGGAAGTTGTTTGCTACAAGAGACTATCAAATCCAAACCAGGCTTTTCCATTCCTTTTCCATAACCATGGAATCATGGTCAAAATATTGAAAAAGAAGGTAACATAAACCAGAGCCATACATGCCTGTAATTCAAACTAGTTCTTGGAGACTAAAATTCATTGAATTTCCGGCTTTCTCATTCAATATTAGCCAGATCTCAGCAAGAATCCATTCCCCGACGCGCAAGTGGCGAAGGACGATCCACAAGAGCCACGTTTCCAACCAATTTGTCGGAGTAAACTGCCAGCCCGGCGTTGGCTTTCACTTCCATGAAAATGAAAAATAGGTCGAGACCAACGTGGAACAATTTCATGAGTATCCAGACACACGAGCACCCTCTCAGAATTCGTCTACGGCTTTAAGCAAAACCCGGAGCAACCTCTCGGGCCCAACGTCGAGCAATGTCATGAGTTTCCAGACACACTTGGGATTCAAGAACCTGAAAGAGGTGGCCGTCACGGCGTCGTGAAAGGCTTGGGAGAACCTGACTTGCTTGAGCTCGCTGAGGCTGAGACACCCGGTGTCTATCCCTAGCGCCACCAGGCAAATCGATTGCCCCGCCTAAAGAAGAGGCCTTGAAGTCCAAAGAATTGAACTGCATATTGGCCGTCTAGCGCTGCTGCCTCCACGTATCGGCGTCCGCATTGAAGATCCCATCGCTGAGGAAGTCGTGGCCAAGCTTGAGCATGTGGGAAAGATTTCCCAGGTCGGACGTTACGATGCAGAAGAGGAAAACACATAAATCGCATCACACATACCATCGACGTATAGAAATCGCAATGTATAGTTTCCATCGTTTTCTTGTGTTTGGAACCATCCATTGATTACATATAACACTCACTCACTCTTTCTGGAACGGATTGCTTTATTCAAGATTTGGGCTTGTATCATGCTTTCGAAGATTTTCGGATTTTTTAGCTTTACTTTATTCAAGATTTGGGAGTCATCATTTTTAGAAAAAAAATGTGTTTTTTCTGTTTACTTTATTTAAGATTTGGAAATCGGGAATATCATTTTGAGATGCTTTTGTGTTTTTTCTAGTTTTTGATTTGGTATTTTATATAGGTTTTGATTTGGATTAAATATTCCACATTTTTTCAAATTTTTGATTTAGTATTTTATATAGGTCTCGATTTCTTATTTTATAGGATTAAATTTTTCATCTTTCAGTGAATAAGATTAATAATTGAATTGGTATTTTATATAGGTTTTGACTTCTTATTTTATAGGATTAAATATCCCACATTTTTCCTAAGTTTTGATTTCATATTTTATATAGGTTTCTATTTCTTATTTTATTGGATTAAATTTCTCACATTTCACTGAATAAGATTAGATGTATTAGATAATTTTTTTTGAGATTTTTTTTTAATTTGTATATAAAATTATGTATTTAATATAGTTCAATTCATGAGTTAATAAACAAACGGTTTAATTAATAAAATGTTGAAATAAAAAAATTTCACTTTATTCAAGTATCTTTGAATAATTTTGTATAGTTTCTTTGAAATTTTTTGTTACTTTAATATAGTTTAATTCATGATCTAATATGGTTTAATTAATAAAAGTGGAGGTAAAAATATTTCACTTTATTCAAGTATTTTTTAAAAT
>LPNX011029408.1:0-17162 GCA_001517045.1 Pseudotsuga menziesii
TCCCATCTTCTCTTCTCTTCTTATGATTCAAGCTTCTTATTCTTCATGAAGTCTACTGAAATGTAATCACTTCCTTCTGGAACACATTCCTTGAATGAATGAATTCCATGATCCTGGGAGGCCATTCAAGGTGGCCATCACCACTTTTTCATTCTTCACTTCTGCTTCAAATTGTTCTTGATTTGAGAGACTCTTATGACTGCATGGTCTCTACATTCTAGATCTTCTCATTCTTCAACTGATTTCTTTAGGTCATATTCTGATTTTTGTTCTTCCCTTCAAATAGCTTGAAATTCTGGAATACCTTCAACAACTTTGCTTGCAATAGGTAGTGCTCTGTAATGCACATGTGCAAGCCTTCTATGCCAAAGCTCATTTGGCTCTACTGTGTCATGGATCAAGGCTTGTTCTAGATGGCCCTTCAATTTGTACAAGCCTCCTTCTTGTTCTTCAATCACTACCGCATCATCGATAGTCTTTCCTTTTGGCCACATAATGGCTTGACCATCAGAGTCTAGCTTGTATGAAGATTCCCCACTACCTTTTATTGGATATTGGTAGTCATCTCCTAGTTTCACCTTGTGAAGTGATTCATGTTCTAACAGTCTTACAAAGGATTTCTTGAATCTCGTCATATGTTTGGAAGCCCCACTGTCTATAAGCCATTCATCACTACCATGATTAATGTTACCTGTGAGGGCTGATATCAGAACATATTCCTCCTCGCTTGAAAAATATTCACTTTCAGATCTGGATCTCTTTCTAGATGGTTCATCATCCTTTGCATCATGAGCATGATGTCTTCTTTGGCCTTGACCAAGTTCTTCTTGTGAAAGGCTTCTAACCTCGTCTCGCTCTGAAACTGGAACCTCTATACTCATGTAGGTGTCCAATCCATTTTCTTCAGAGAGATCATATACTTCTAGGCTTGGAAGTTGTCAACTTCCACAAGCTTGTCACCAAGCTGATGCGATAGATCACTTTGAAATGAGAACCTCAAATGGAAATAGCAAAGGATTAGATCTTACCGATTTGAGGTGTCCGTCCTTGTCCCGGAGTTTGCTGATCTAGGGTTTGTCGCAAAAACCCTAATTTTCAAAACTTGGAAACTTTTAGATCTAATTGGACAAACAGATAGACCTCTTCAAATGGAGCTGTCCAATGTACTCCTTTTCTGAAAACAGTGGAGGGAAGCTCCCAAAACAGGAAGCCCTAATTTTTTGATTTCTTCTGCAGAAATGCCTGTTACTGTTTCTGTGAAATATCCAAAATTAATGATCCTCTATGTCTGAAATTTCACACTGAGGTAACCTCACATGTCCCTGATCCAACAGTGAAGGGTTTCATCAGAATTGGTTTCACCATTTGGGATTTATGATCCTTTTCCCAAGATGACCTGTTACAGGACTGTTCAGAACAGCGAAGTGGTACGGCATTCCACGTGTCACTGGTTTATCCTCTGAGTCTGATATTCAGACCACTGAAACTAATGTCCGTGCCCTTTCTATAACATCTTCATAAATTCCATTTGGACCTCTGTAGCCCAATATATTGCAATTCACCCTAGGTGTCCTGTTTATGGATGATTTCTGGAAGAGGCTGGAGCCCTAACTTGGAGAGATCATATCTCCTGGAGTACAGAGAATCTGAGTCTGATTTTTGGACATAGGATTCAACACGATGTTATATTTGGCTCCTGAAATTTTCAAATTCTGAGACTTCTCCAATCTCAGAATATATCGAATGTACCAAAACTTAGCAGTTTTAGTATTTAGGGTTTCTCCTAGCTCAGGGTCAAACTAGGGTTTGACTTTCCTGGAGTTTCACCCAACCAAATTTCTTGATCCAGGTATCTAAAATTCAGTTTTGATGAGGAGAAAAATCCTATGCTGGTCTCACTCGAAAAATCCTCTTCTATATAAAGCCCTAATTTCCACATCGAAACTGAAAATGCTTGAGATTGAATTCCGCATCGACAGAAAGATGCACCCTTCAATGGGGAGTCATCTTAGCATACTCTTGCTGAAAATCTATGGAGGAAGATCCACAAAATGGGAAGCCCTAGTTCCTGTAGCTGCACAATTTCTTCTTCTTAGGTTAGCTCTGATACCATGTTAGTTTTTCATCAATTAAGCTAGCATTATGATCTTAGGATCTTTTCACTGAGAGAATAAAAAGTACAGCAATAAAACATGAGCACATCACAAGAGACAAGAGAAACAAAGAGTTTTCCTCGGGGAAACCATAAAGGAGAAAACCCCGCAACTTTCTCTAAGATAGAATCAATACCAAAACAGTAAGAGATCTCCCAAAACAGCAGTATCCTTCTGTCTTCTGTCAAGCCAAAGTATTTCCTTCTCCAAAGGTGAGCCACACTTGAGAGAGCAAGTGATGTACTTCACAAGTGATAAATAGAGAGACACACACTCTCTATTTATATTAGTCCATTCACTTAAGTTTCCATTTCACACATAGGCTCAACCCTAATAATTACTACTCGAGCCTACACCTTAATTAGTGTATAATAACTCAAGTGCCCAAAAACTGTGGGGACTTACCTAATGACTTGATATGACTTGTTTACATTATTAATCCTCCCGATCGGAACATCGGGGTATGACCATATGACTCGAATACATAATAGAAAACATCTCGGAATAGACATCGGGTTACAATACATAGGATACATAGAAGAATACATTCCGAAGTTACATATACATCAACAATGGTGAAATGGCCACAGGAAGTATATTCACAGTTGGGAAGCTTGCCATAAATTTCTATGCCTCAGATTCATAGACCAATATCAAGAGGTGCGAAGCAAGTTCAATGCGCAGAATAGTCCTCAGGAACATTTGAAGCAATGTTATGCAGCATGGGAACATGTACCTTGTGAGGAATGGGTGCATAAGTTTGTGCACACTTTGGAACCTATAGCAAAAAACTGGTATACGGAGGTCGAGCTTCGACACGGTACTGTAAGTTGGGATGATCTTGTTGATAGTTTTATGCTTACATTTTCTACTAACGAAGTTTGTCCTGCTTTAGATGCAGCTGTTAGATTGATCTGTACTAAGATATTTGATGACCAAGAAATAGGGGAATACCAAATAGATTGGGAAGCACAAGAAGCTAATGCAATTGAATGTTACAACCTCGCAATTGACGAGGATGATGATCCGCATAACATTAACATTCCTGAGTCAGAAGGAAACTGTGAAGTACATGGACCAGTGGTCGAAGCACGTGAAGTGACTCAGCCTCTGAAGACGCGGACCGTAAACATTGGGTCGGAGGAAAATCCCAAGTATGCTACAATTGGAGATTATTGGGATGATGAAATGGTGAGCAAAGTGACCCAACTTCTCCATGAATATCAGGACCTATTTCCGACGAAGTTTTCCGAGATGAAAGGTATCCTTGGTGATATAGGAGTAATAAAGATCCCTTTGAAACCTGATGCGAGGCCTGTGAAACAGCGTCCCTATAGGCTAAATCCTAAGTATAAAGAAAAAGTTAGACTGGAGCTCTATAAGATGCTTGCCGCAGGAATTATAGAACCTGTCAAAGAGTCCGAATGGGTCAGTCCGATGGTAGTACAAGAAAAGAAGACTAAGGGTGAAATCTGAATCTGTGTCGATCTAAGGAAGCTGAACGATGCATGTCTGCACAATCCCTTTCCCACTCCTTTTACAGATGAAGTCCTCGATAATGTCGGAGGTCAAGAAGTCTACTCTTTTACTGATGGATTTTCAGGCTACCATCAGATCAGAATTGCTCCAGAAGACCGACATAAGACAACTTTTGCTACAGAAATGGGATCCTTTCAATATACAGTTATGCCCTTTGGATTGAAGAATGCACCTGCTATGTTTTCTCGAGTAGTCATCTGTGCATTTAAAGAGTTTATACATAAATTCTTAGAAGTTTATTTTGATGATTGGACTATCTTCGGGTTACTAAAAGATCACATTGCTAGTTTAAGACTTATGCTGGACAAGTGTAGACAGCACCAGATCTCCTTGAATTTGAAAAATGTATCTTTTGTGCACCCTTTGGAATTTTGCTAGGTCATATTGTTTGTAAGCAAGGATTGATGGTAGACCCTGCGAAGATAGAAATCATTATGAATTTGCCTCCTCCGAAGTCTGTTAAGCAACATCGCACTACCCTTGGTCACACTGGATACTATAGGAAATTTATTAAAGGATATGCCCAGATCACAACCCCGATGGAGAAACAACTGAAGAAAGAGATTAAGTTTGACCGGACACCTGAATGTCAAGCAAGTTTGGACATTTTAAAAGAGAAGATGGTGACTGCCCCTATTTTAGTATTTCCTGATTGGAATAAGGAGTTTCATGTGCATGTCGATGCATCCTCCATCACTCTGGGTATAGTATTGGCTCAGATAGGTGTAGGTAACATTGATCACCCTATTGCCTTTGCAAGTCACAAACTGTCAACAGCAGAGAAGAACTATACCACGACAGAAAGGGAAGGTTTAGCCATGGTATATGATTTGCAAAAGTTTCGACATTATCTGTTAGGCTCTCATTTTAAGATGTTTACTGACCACTCTGCTTTGAAATATTTGGTTAACAAACCTGTGCTAGGTGGAAGGATATGTAGATGGCTCATCTTGTTTCAGGAGCACGAATTTGAGATCATAGTTAAGCTAGGTAGACTTAACCTGGGACCTGACCATCTGTCGAGGCTTGAGTTAGGGGAAGAGCCCACTAGCCTGGACGAAGGTATTCTTGACGCCCAGTTATGTACCATCCAGATGGTTGATGATTACTTTCAGGATATTATTCAGTATTTGGCTACAGGATACGCATCGTCGGAGATGACAACTCAACAGAAGAAGCAGTTGGTGGTTTGAGCTGCTGATTTTACTTTAATAGCAGGACAACTATACAAGATGGGACCAGACAAAATACTGCACAGATGTGTCCTCGAGCATGAAAACCATTGATCTTGGCTAAAGCACACTTTGGAGCAGCAGGAGGTCATTATGCAGGGAAAGCTACAGCACATAAGATTTTGGCAGTTGTATTGTGGTGGCCTACACTTCATAAGGATGCTAGGGAGTACTGCCACAGTTGTGATATCTGTCAAAGGACAGGAAAAACATCTAGGAGGGATGAGATGCCCCTCGTTCCGCAGGTAAATTTACAGGATTTTGACAAATGGGCTATTGATTTTGTTGGACCCATAAACCCCCCTGCAAAGAAATCAGGAGCAAGGTATATTATTACAACAACTGAATACCTTACTCATTGGGCTGAAGCTCAACCAGTCAAGGATTGTAGCCCTGCTACAGCTGTGAAGTTTATCTTCGACAATATATTAACAAGGTTTGGATGTCCTAGAATTCTTATTAGTGACCAAGGGTCACACCTTTTGAATAAAACTATTGAAGCATTGACTGAAGAATTTCAGGTATATCACCAAAAGAGTACTGTGTACCATCCTCAAGCAAATGGAACTGTGGAAGCATTCAATAAGATTCTTGAGCAGGATTTGACCAAGGTTTGTAATATTAATAGAAATGATTGGGATCTCAGAATCCCGGCAGTGCTATGGGCTTATAGAACTACTTGCAAGAAGTTAACAGGTCACACACCTTTTAGGCTGGTTTATGGGCAAGAAGCAGTTATGCCAATGGAGTATATTGTTCCTAGTCTCAGAATAGCTGCTTTCACAGAGATGGATGACCCAGGTATGTTGAATAAAAGGCTAGCCTAGATATCAGAACTAGAAGAAGATAGATTCATTGCAGGGTTCCAGCAGCAAGTGTAGAAGGCTAGAGAAAAAGCATGGCATGGCAGGCATATCAAAAAGAAGCAATTCTAGAGTGGTGATCTTGTACTCTTGTATGACAGAAAATTCATGAAGTTCCCCGGAAAGTTTAAGACCCACTGGAAAGGACCTTACATAATTCAGAGAGTTAGTGACGGTGGCGCCATCCAGTTAGCCAAATTAAACAGAGAAACTTTTCCTTCCATGGTGAACAGAAGTCAGTTGAAGAAGTAGTACAGGTACAAACCGGGATTCTCTAATTAGAAATAATGAAAGAAAGAAGAGTCTAAGTACCAAGAACAGTTGAAAGTGGGTACTAGACTATAATTAAGCAGTCAAAAGGTTGCGGGTCGCGCGTCACATGTAAATTCGAAGGTCCTTAGAACGACGCAGCTAAAAGTTGATTTGCAGATTAAAATTATGACTGCCCGGGAAGATCAGATTTGGCGGCACTAGCACGTGCTCTACATTGACCTTCCCCAATGATGAGATTTTATGAAATCTAGCGATGCATGTATGATATCCATGACACTTGGGTCAGATCCGCTATCCATCATGACCCACTATCACAAATCCTGATCGCCAGAGTCCTTAAAAAGACATCCAGCTCCCACAGTTCGCCATCTATAGTTCTGCAGTTCAGACCATGTCGAATGACTGTAAAGCCCAGAAGCTGTTACGAGCGGTCAGAGAGAGAAATATGCAGAACCTTCTGAATAATCCGCTGGAGCATACATGCCTGACCACGACACAAAGAAAGGCAAAATTTCGCTCTAAGAGATCCGAAGAAAGGCAGAAGTGTGCTCTATGTCGCACAAAGAAAAGCCCCGGTCTGCATGGGAAAATTCTGCAACATCCAAGGCTGTAGCCTCTTGGTTTAGTAGAACCAGGGTGGCTGTTTGTCTTATGCACCTTGACACGTAATTCTGAGGGGACCCGAAGTTGTGGATGGTCAAGTGCTCGGCAAGTAGATTGAAAGAGGAGGCTGCTGACCGATTCAGAAGGTTTCTACCAGCATAAAAAGTCCAAAGGAAATGCACAAACAGCCAACGACCATATGAATGGCTTCAGCACACTGCACACTACGTATCACCAGCAAGATTTTCCCACCAGAAGAGTCGCAGAGTGCCCCGGGACCGGCCACAAGTGAGTCTTAGGGGCTTGTTTGGGCTCCGACCCTAAGGGTCCTTAGTTTTGGTAACTCTGCGGTTTTTGTGGAAGTGTAAGTGGAGTTACGACCCAAAATAGTCTTAGGGGTGTCGCGGGTGGGTCGAACCCCCTTTTTGTAATTAACCCTTGGTATAAATCCAGGGTTAGGGTTTTGGGCGCCCATGGGTTAAGGCCATGGTTTTGTAACAGTGCACTATATAAATAGGCACTTATGTAAAGAAGTAAGGTTAGGTCTTTAATGATTATCTTATGAAGCTATTGTAATGCAAAGATAAGGGATTGTATAAGGGTTTTTGTAAGAAGGTTAAGTCCCAGCTGTGTGCGTGGACGACCTCTACAGCTGTGTGTGCAGAGGGGTTATTGGTGAAAAGGAAGATCTGCAGCTGTGTGCGCAGAGGCCTGCTGCTGTGTGCGTGGCTTTGAGGACTGAAAGGATCTGCAGCTGAGTGTACAGATCAGAACTGTCGTTTTAGTTGTAGAGAGTTGAATAAAACGCAGTTCTGTGGACGTAACCCCTACACTGGGGGTGAACCACGTTACATCTGGTGTTGTGGTTCATTTGTGATTTATTTGTTATTATATTTTATGCACTACTAAGTAAATAACTGATAAGTAAGATTGCTGTTAATAACTAGCTTTGCTGTGAATTCCCAAATAAGGGCTGTGCAAGTAACTGTTTGTTTATCTAACCGCAAAGCTATATATTTGATAATAGAAGCATTGTGTTAAGTGATTATTAATAGTTAAATACCAAAGGTACAGTAAGATTCTCTCTTCTGCTTGTAGAAACTTGATTCTGCGGCACCCCATAGCTGTTTCGAGTGAGACTGTAGCCTGTTCGCAGGCTGCTGCCAAAAGGGCCAACACTGTGGGCATTTTGTTGGTGTGAAGTTAAAGGTAAAACCCGGGTCTACCCAGTTATCCCAACAAACCTAAAGAATTAATTACTAAGGGACTAGATGCTACAGCCACTTTAAAAATATAAAGAAATGCCATCTTGTGCATATCATGTTACCTCAATTTATATATATAGGTAAGATATGCTGTACCGTTATATGGAAGTTATACATCTTTATAATAAAGTGAGATATAACTAAATTATTATATATGAGTTATATCATGAGAACAAAAGAAATGGGAGTTATAAATATGTATGCCCATAGATGTATATCTATAATAGCATGAGATATAACTAAATATTTATTTAGGAGATATATCATGAGTTATTATTATGAAAAGTTTATATTTTAACCTCTTAGGTATTTAGAGGTTATTATATGGACAGGAATATGATGAATTCAATTCCTTCCACTAAAAACATAAATTTTAACCATGCGAAATGGGTCATATTCTTTATTCCATTTGCGCTTGGTTTTAGGCCTAACAGAGGGAGGGGTTTGGCTTGGAGGAAGGAAATAAATGACCATTGAACTTTTACTATCATAACCATTGTCTTAGTACATAAATGATCACAAAAAATCATGGGAAAAACCTTCCCGACAGCTGCAATGGCAACGCTAAGTTTAGAAAATCTGGCAGGGGTATGAGAAAGCGAGCAGGGTATTACAATAATGAATGAGATATGTTATATATGGGGAAAAAGATGGAGCTAGGGGGGGGGGGGAACTAAAACCCTTCAGAGAGAGGCTATGGGTGTTTCCCAAGCAGAGATCCACGTGGTAGCTGGAAGAGAGCTCTACATTTCTAGGATAGATTTTCTCTCTACGTTTTCCATGAGCTTGGAGGAGAAGAAAACCCTGTGCTAGAAGGAAGAAATGAATCTCTACACTTGAGAGGAGGAACCAGCTATGCATTTGGAGAAAACCAATCTCCGCATCTTCATAAACAATCACCTCTGTGTTTTGATCCATGAAGTTGGTGAGTGTCCATCGAGGTGAGTTATTATCCACCAATCTTCTCTACTTCTGAGTCCTCATAAATGGATTTAGGAATACACTGCAATAGATGATATGATTCCCTTGATAGATCTAAAGGAATTACACTACTAGTAGATAGCTAATGAACTCTTTTTAATCATGCCATAATAGATTGTTAGGAAGTGAGTTTTTTCTTCCCTTCCAATTTGTGCTTGAATTCTACTATCCATCGACGTGATCAAACTTCAAAGAAAATTACAATGGGTCAAGGCTAGAAAGCCACAAGTTATTTTTCCCCTATTGACTAGCCACCGGCAAGCAACGCTCACTAATTCTTGTGTTTTATCTCTTTAAAGTATCAAATTTTTTTGAGGAATGACTATTTTGGGACCAGCAAGGGCGCATGCATATTTGTAGCGACATTTCTTTTACATCTTAGTCATTATTTATGCATAATCGAGGCTAATTTTGGTGAACTTAATCATAGAAATATGCTACCTTGCGACCACACTTGATGGACGTTTTCTCCAGATCTTTCTTCTGTTCCTCTACCCTAGTCAGATCCAACTCCTTGCAGTTTTAAAGACCTTTTACCAATCTGAAATAGGACCTTCGATGGATGCCTTGATAGTTCTTGGTTGGTATTTAGCATGCATCTAGTAAGCGACCTTTTTTCCTGCACTTCATTTTATATGAAACGCCTTTGATTGCTTATAATCAAGACGAACTAGGAAATCTAGGGCAAATTGCAGCTAGAATAATAGTATGCGATTTATTCTAGGAATTGTCTGCACTCTCATAAAATTTATGAATGAATTTGGGGATTTGTTCCATTTTCAGATCCAAATGAAACTTAGATGTGTTTAGTCCCTAAAATTGATCGTGTATTTGATGGTATATCAATCTGGCATCTCTGTGATTACGATTTGATTTTTATAGTCAAGTTGTGTTTGATATGAACTCTTATTGGCTACGACATTGAACTGGCATCTCGCTTACCCTTTGCCAACGTTTGTTGAAGTATGGATCTACGTGATATCCAACAAATCCCCCAGTACCAACAATTTGGATATATATTTTGTTGGTACAGAAAGGGTACTCCATGGCTGCTAGCTTAAATGCTTGACTTCGTCCTTTGTATCGTGTGGATTGTGTCTGAGCCAACCCCCCTACTTTTTACCTGATTTTTTACGTGATCTAATGCATTTTTGTTGTGTTTGATTCAAATTCCTTTTGGTTTGTTTTGAAAACCCAAAATGTATAGGAAGATTAATAACATGAGAATAATAGTTAATGACTGGGGTGACATAATAAAATAGGCTATGTAGAACCTGATTGATTAAAATATGCAAGTTAAGGATGGAACTTAAGGGTGAAATATTTATGCAAGTATAAGGTTGAACTTATACGTGAATGATATATGTGAATCACATATGTGAAAAGACTTAAGATGAAAATCATACATGTGAAATATATAAATTTATATAAATCATCCCAACATGGATGTATCTAGTGTGAAAGTATAAGTATGGTTCGCTAAGGTACAAACAATGAATTACATTTAAAAACTATTACATAGTACAACTATGGGTGGACTTCTATATGTAGGGTGTGTTTTAGTGTGTAAGGTTATGGATAAAACACTGAGCCTTTAATTGTGTTATAGGTTACGTACTAACATGCGAAGGCACAACCCTAGAACTATACAAGTTAGCGATTGTATGACATTAAAAGAAAACAAGGGAAGGCTCTAGCCTTGAGTTAGTCTTGATTTTTAGAAAAACTCGGTTACATAGCTTTCTTTCATTATTCTATTGCATAACGAACTAATTCAATACTAAGAATGTTCTAGTTTTATTTTGAGAGATGCTCTCGGTGAGAGAGTCTACGAGAATGATAGAAATAAGTTATGGCAACATTTATGTTGCAGAATGTGTAACCTCTTAATGGAAAAATGTCACAAGATGTGACCATTTGGTGGACATAACCCAAGATTGGGTGAACCATGTACTCTGGTGTCTCTTTCATGTTTGTGCCTTATGTTGTTTATCTTTGTTTTAATATTTGTATTAATGATGATTTGTGTAGGATTTCCACAAAATGGTATCTTATATGCTGTAATTGATCATTCTTTTATATGTCATGATCTTTCCTTACAATGCTATTTTACTCAGCTAATAAAAGAATGGATTTTAGGATTTAAAGTCACTTACAAATTCACTTAAAGTACACTTCCATGGAATTATGGGAAGAAACTATTACATTATGTATACCATCTCTTTCCTATGTTGGAACTTAAGATTTGTTTGGGATTCACTTAAATTGTAATGCCATGTAAACTTTGAGTCTAATATGTTTGTGTTACAGAACACGGTACTTAAATATTGTCCTTTTGGAGATAAGTAAGGTTAAAAGTACATGTACAGAAAAATATCCTTATCAGTTCCATAGTTACAAATAAACTCTTGTATAAGTTTAAATACTTATTAATGGAAGGTCTTGTATATGAGAAGTGTTTACATATCTTCGAGATGGTAGGATTACAATGATCAAACTTAACACAGTTGATTCATGATGCTTCAAAAATGCTTTATAAGGTGTTTTAGTCTTATATTATCATTCAAAAGTATTAAAGGATAGATGTTCATAATTATTCATTAAAATAATATTTTGTCCTTACTGATATGGGTATGTTACAGCTTCCACGAATGTAGCAGTTCAAAAGAGCAAAACCACTGCACTTGGAACAATTCCCATATAGACATGATTTTCCATATTATTTTTGTCCTTCATGCCTTGGACACATGATGTTGATGATAAAATCTCTTGATGCATTTGGTGGTATTACAAATTCATTGCATCCCTGGTCAAGGTTAGTATGCAAATCACAAAATATATGTTTATACGCGTTATAAAAATTTTCATATTCTACATGGTATCTACAAGAACATGTGTTTCAATCAATGCATATATGAATGTACCATGGTTTGCATTTCTCAAAGGACCTTTGTCCTAGGTTCAATTGT
This sequence comes from Pseudotsuga menziesii, assembly GCA_001517045.1. Taxonomy (NCBI): domain Eukaryota; kingdom Viridiplantae; phylum Streptophyta; class Pinopsida; order Pinales; family Pinaceae; genus Pseudotsuga; species Pseudotsuga menziesii. The sequence continues at coordinate 11,879 of LPNX011029408.1, forward strand.
GTGTGCTCATTCCTGAATCTCTCATATATTTCAGTCTATGTTGTGTCAAGGAAGTGTCTGACATGGGGTTCACGTTCAGTAGAACCTTTTCTCAGCTTTAGCACATCTCTTTGGTTAGATGAAGGTATGGTATGATCATGCCAAAAATTTTGCACTCAGTCCTTAACAACATCAAATAGATTCATATCTTGACAAGGCAACCTGCTGACAAAATCCCAACAATCTTTTCCACCTAGAGTCTGAATATTTTCTCTTATAACAGAGTACTTATTAACAATTTTTCTATTTAATTTAAGTATGTGGGAAGTGTATGAAAGGCAGTGACGTTGTCATGTGGACTTGCTTACAACTGATTCTAATAACACACGATGATCCATACAAAGTCTTTAGTACGAGACGTCTTCCCAATCGCATTAAAAGCAGATCGGAGATTTCTAACAATATGATTGTTAGCCTCTGGACTTCTAACCATCTTTATTCCCATAATTATCCTAACAACAACTAAACAATTTGAATTTAACAAACATAGTAATAATTGACATTTACCTGCATCACCTTTGGATTTAAAATATTACTTCATTAATTTGGTACATTGCCAATTGATAGTGCATTTGGGAAACCTACCTTCAAGTCCCTATAGACAAATTTCATCCACATGGATACGTCTAGGAGTCCTTTTTCTTGCACTATATAGTTGAGGTAGGGAAAGTGGAAATCAGCTATGAATCCCAGGGCTTCTTTGTTCTAGTGTTGCATTCACATGTTGGTCCATATTGGGAGTGTGCTCAACATGGTTGTGGTATTCTTGGAGAGATATCAAATTAATCATTGCTCCTAGGTCCAATGCTTGATACTCAGTGTCTCTCAATATACCTATGTCTTCAAGATATTCAACATGGCTCGTTGATGGATTGTTGGGTGGAGACTGTGTTGATGTTGGAATTTGAGTTGGGTCCATTGGACACAACCACTTCTCCCATGGTTTTGATGTAGAGGTTGTTATTTCATCAACTCTGTTAGGATCAGTCGCAGTATTAGTGGAAAAATATGGACCATGTCTCACTCTCTCCATTTCCAACCTAGCCTTTTCTCTTACCTCATTTTCCTTTTCAATGGGAATATTCCTTCTAGTTTTTCTTACTCTGTTATGTGAGTTTCCCGTCTCCAAAAGTTTCTTTATCAAAACTATGAGGTCTACCCCTGCATAAGAACCAACAAATAAGGTATTAGTTCCATTATACAAGAAACATGATGGGTTCCAACATAATTAACTAAATTACAGATATGTTAGTATGGTAATTATCAACATTGATACATAAACCTTGATTAAAGGTTTCTGTTTATGTTCTAAATAAAGTTTTATTTCTATACTTTATTTTAGTCAAGTAAAGAGAGTCAAGTTTGCAGGTATTATAGATATAGGATTATTACTTCCTTTGTGTTCAAAAAGTATTGGAAGTCACAAGAATATGAGTGAAATATTCTTCATTTCCAACACCTTTGGACAAGATGACATTACATGTAAAATGCCACATTAGTTGTGAGGGAAGACACAAGTTGGTGTTTGGATGTATTAGGAATAAATTGAATAAATACACTCATTAAGTTACAAGTTAACTAAAGAGAACAAATTTACTAATTACACAATGAGGAGGTTGCAAATCCCCCGAAAAAGGGAGAAATAATTGAGGTAGAGGCATCCCTGTCAAGCTCAAAGGCATGTTATGATAAATCTACCATGAAGAGGAGAGCATGGACAAGTTGGTGAACTATTCAATATGGACCCTCTCCCATGATTGCTTCCAAGTTTTTTATACAAATTGGAGAGTCTCAATAGAGAACCTCATCTATGCCATCCTTGTGGGAAATCAAAATATATTCATGTGCAAATGATTATTGGTCTACATTGCATACTTCATCTTGNGGCGAACTATTCAATATGGACCCTCTCCCATGATTGCTTCAAAGGTTTTTTTTTTAAATTGAAGAGTCTCAAGACATAACTTCATCTATGCCATCATTGTGTGAAATCAAAATATATTCATGTGCAAATGTAAATTAGTTAACATTGCATACTTCATCTTGTGTGGAGAATATGAGAATTGTTTAGATGTGAAGTTGGGAATTATTCTTGTGAAATTAATTTTTGTCTATGAGAGAGATATTGTTGTAGGAATATGATAAAACATAAATCAATGAAATGATTTGAAATCTTGTGAATGAAAAAAATTATTTACAATTCACCATAACTATTCAAAATGATCTCTTCTTGCAAAGAAAACTTGTAGTTTGAATGTATCCACTAACTTCCAAGACCACTAAATATGTTTGTTAGATTCCAAGAGTGACATTCTAACCAATAAATAAAAGAGTGTCCAATTGATGATTGATCATGAGACAAATTGCAAAGTTCAGGAGCATAAAATGGGTGAACAGTTGTAGAAAACTTGTGAAAATTGGTAGCAACCACGGGAATCCAGATATCTATTTTTTTAACTAGTAACAGGTGCATGCACGCATATTTGTGAGAACACACGAATGTATAAGAGTGCGTATGTGTAAAGAGACATGTGCACACTGCTTCCTAACATTTACAACATTTACTCACTAACATTTATCCCATTTAATGACTAATGTTCTTTAACAATGTCTTCATATTCACACATGTATGAGTATTTTTACAATATAGTCTTCACCACTACTTTCTTCTTAGGGCCATAGGTGCCATTATGAGGTATTAGGCTCCTTACCTATGGCTAGTGGAGGGTAAGGGAGGCCTCCAATACTGACCATCATCACCATCATAATCATCATCATAGTCATCATCATTGTAATCATCATCTTAATCATCTTCATCATAGTCATTATCCTCATCATCATCATCATAGTCATCATCCTCATCATCATCATTGTCATCATCCTCATCATTGTTCCTAATCATCATCGTCATCATCATCATCATCACCATCATTTTTCATCATCATCGTCATCCTCATCCTCATCATATTCATCATCCTCATCATCATCATCATCATCATCATCATCATCATCATCCTCATCCTCATCCTCATCATCATCATCCTCATCCTTATCATCATCATCATAGTCATCATCCTCATCCTCATCCTCATCCTCATCCTCATCATCATTATCCTCATTGTCATCATTGTCATCATCATCATCACGATCATCGTCATCATCGTAATCATAATCATAATCATCATCATCATAGTCATAGTATTCATGATCATCATCATCATCCTCTTTCGCATCATCATAGTCATCATCCTCATCATCATCATTGTCATCATCCTCCTCCTCATCATCATTTTTCATCATCATCATTGTTCATCATCATCATCGTTCATCATCATCATTACATTGCAAATGCTTGAAAATAAAATCAAAGAAAAGTTTCAACTTTAAACCTATCATCATCATCATCATCATCATCATTATTCCTCATCATTGTCATCATCATCATCATCCTCATCCTCATCATCATCATTGTCATCGTCATCATCATCATCATCATTATCCTCATCCTCATCATCATTATCATAGTCATCATCCTCATCATCATCATTGTTATCATCCTTATCATCATCACCATCATCGTCATCTATGTTCCTCATCATCATCATCGTCGTCATCCTCCTCCTCCTCCTCCTCCTCCTCCTCATAATCATCATCATCATCACCATCATTCCTCATAATCATCATCATCATCACCATCATTATTGATCATCATAGTCATCATCATCATGATCGTCGTCATCAACATCATCATCTCCATCATCGTAATCATCATCATCATCATCATAATCATTGTCATCATATTCATAGTCATCGTGATCCTCCTCCTCCTCCTCCTCCTCCTCATCATCATCACCATCATTGTTCATCATCATCATCATCGCCATCATCATCATAGTCATCATCCTCATCACCACCACCACCATCATTGTTCCTCATCATTGTCTTCATCATCATCATTATCTGCATCATCATCATCGTAGTCATCATCCTCATCATCCTTATCATCATCATCACCATCATTGTTCATCATCATCGTCATCCTCCTCCTCCTCCTCCTCCTCCTCATCATCATCATAGGCATCATCCTCATCATCATCATTGTCATCATCCTCCTCCTCCTCCTCCTCCTCATCATTGTTCATCATCATGGTCATGGTCATCATCATCATTCCTTTGAAAATGCTTGAAAATAAAATCAAAGCAAAGTTTCAACTAAACCTATCATCATCATCATCATCATCATTGTTCCTCATCATCATCGTCATCATCATCATCCTCATCATCATCATTATAGTCATCATCCTCATCATCATCATTGTCATCATCCTCATCATCGCCATCACCATCATTGTTCATCATCATCGTCATCGTCGTCATCATCATCATCATCATCATCATAGTCATCCTTCTCCTCCTCCTCATCCTACTCCTCCTCATCATCATTATTGTCATCATCATCATCATCATCATTATCATCACCATCATAGTCATCATCATCCTCATCATGATGATGATGATCATAATCATCATCATCACAGTCATACTATTCGTGATCATCATCATCATCATCGTCGTCGTCGTCATCATCATCATCATCATCATTGTTCATCATCATCGTCATGGTCATCATCATCATGGTCATCATCATCATCATCGTCGTCATCATCAACATCCTCATCCTCATCATCGTAATCATCATCATCATCATCATAATCATCGTCATCATAGTCATAGTCATCGCGATCATCCTCCTCCTTCTCCTCCTCCTCCTCCTCATCATAGTCATCATCCTCATCCTCATCATCATTGTTGTTCATCAACATCATTCCATTGCAAATGCTTGAAAATAAAATCAAAACAAAGTTTTAACTTAACATATGCGTGTATGCATGTTTAACACGTACACACTTAGAAGCACGATTGCGCTTCTAGTGTGTGCGCATTATGTTTTAAACTATGCGCATGCGTGATTTAAATTTAGAATTTTGGTGGGCACCCTTTTTCCAACCTACATGGTGGATGACTTGGCTGCTTTGGTTTTAGGTTTAGGTTGCCAAACCAAGTGGTTTGGACTCTCTTATGACATAAAACATGTTTTGTACCACTTCTCCTATTTCGTGCATGATTTTGCATATGCCGCGCTTGTCCACTGCTAATGAAAATTCACACACTTGTGTAACTTTGTCTGTAGATTTTGAATATGTAATTTTTATTTAAATCTATTATTTTTTTCTATTTTTTATTT
>LPNX011029408.1:24402-35811 GCA_001517045.1 Pseudotsuga menziesii
GAGGGAGGGCCAAAGAGAGGGGGAGGAGAGATATAGATAAGGAGAGGGAGAGGGATATGTGTATATCTTAATAGAGAGAGGAATATTTATAGGGGGAGAGAGATGGATAGAGAAACATATTTAGGGAGAGAGGGGAGAGAGAGTGTGAGACAGATAAGGAGAGAGGGAGGGAGAATGTGTTACAATTTGAATTGTTATTAAACATCTAAAACATTTAGCATCATAACATCATAACCATATACAAAAGGATCACTGAAATAAGACAACAACAACCACACAAAAGAACACATAGATTTATCATGGGAAACCCTCATGGGGGAGAAAACCCAACAAAAATTCCTCAATATATATTTCATCCAAGTAGAATGTAAGACCCAAATAATAAGACTTATAAGACACCAATAATAATACTAGTCTTCTTTCTCTCTTCCTAAATGGACTTCTCCTTCTCTCTCTAGTGCAACTAGTGAGTTATGAGTGTGTCCAAATGAGGGAGTCACCTCTCCTATTTATACTAATCAGCTGAAGGCCTAATAACCTAAGAGGGTCAAATTTATCCTTGGTTCCAAGGCCGACATGCCTCGAGAGAATCAAACATACATTTTGACAATACTTTTATGGGTATTACCGAATCGACTTACGATGGAGATTTTACCTCAATAATTTACATTTATAATTACATCAATGACATCCCTAATCAGAGGAACAACATCTCTAGAAGGGGTAATAACAATAATAATACAAAATATAATATCTTCCGTAGTTAAATTTATTTAACACTCCCTCTTAACAAGGAAGGTATTCTACAACAATACATATGTAGAATTGATTGGTGAATCTACATGTCCTAGGAAGTTTTCACAACTATATCAACACCATCATCATACATGGAACATCATCATCACAGGAATATCTATCATCTCTATCACCATCATATCTAGCATCATATCGAGCATCATCATCTCTTCCATCGCGCATCAACATTTATAACATCATCTCAATCATTATCATCTTTGACATCATCTCGAGCATCATCATATCTGACATTATCTCAATCATCATCATATCTGCCATCAATCATCATCATCTATGACATCATCTTGAGCATAACCTGCACTATCATAAGTATACAAATACTAAGTTAAATCACCCACAACATAAACAAATGTTGGAACACCATCATCTACAAATGAAGGTAGGAACTCATCTACAAGTGAATGCAGGAACACTCTCCATATAAGAGTACTATCGTTTTCTGAACCATACTCAGCCAGTAAGTGCCAGGACCACTCTCAACAAGATAATATTCTTTTCTTTAGGACCATCCTCAAGTAGGATAATGTTGTTTGCAACTGAAAGCAGATATCCTCCAAAATTAAATTTTGATTCTTAGTCAGAGCGTTGAAATTTTTGAACTTTTCAAATGCTTCAGATTTTTCTTTCAGAAAAGAAACCCATGTGAATCTAGAATAATCGTCAATCACCAACATAAAATATTTTTCTATTCTTAAGCCTTCCTTTCTTGATGGTACACACAAATCCATATGTATAAACTGAAGTGGTTTGTCTCTTGATGTGAAGATCTTGGATTTAAACTGTGTACGAGTTAATTTTCCCATTTGACAAGGTTTATAAACAGAGTCATATTGCTTTGATATTTTTAGAATATATCTTACTGAACCATTGTTCACAATATTTATTATATGATCAAAATATAAATGTCCAAGTCTCCTATTCCAAATCCATCTTTCATCATACTTGCTTAGATAGAATTCTTCGTTTTTTTCTTTCAAGACATAGACATTGTTTTCCGTTCTTATGCATTTTGCAACCAACTGTCCTAAGGGTACATATTTTATTTTGCAATATTTAGAGGTGGAAAACAACTTCACATCCTCTGTCCCAAAACTGAGTGACACTAAGAAGGTTATGTTTTAGTCCATATACAAAAAACACATATTGGGATTTCCCTTTTCCATTACTCAACTTCACCATTCCTTTTCCTTTGATTTTCCCTGGAGCATCATTTCCAAAAGTTACATTTCCTATTTTATTTTCACTTAGAGACATAAACTTACTTTTATCACCAGTCATGTATTTGCAACATCCACTGTCAGTATACCAGTGGCCTTTTTTCCTTTGAATAGAAAGTGCTAAGCCACATTTGTTATTTTCTTTCTTCTTCCAAGATTTAGCACTTTTAGCATAGTAATTCACTCTTGGGTCTATTTTGTAATCCTTCAGATGACAGTTTGAATCCTTGTGTCCAAAGTTATGAGAAACAAAACATTCGGGATCATTGTACAGTATATCAAAAGAGTTTTTATATCTATCATGGGTTATTCTTTGAGCTGTATGCAGTTCGTGTTTACTTGATGTTTGTCTTGTTCTATGTTGTAGCAATTCGATGTTCTTTGATTGCATATTTCTAAAATTAAATGCACAGTTTGCAGCTTTGTGGCCAAAATTAGAAAAACAATAACAGTAACCATGAAAATAATTTGGTACCTGAATCTTGGTTTTCTTCCCTTTTGTTGACTTTTTTTCTTAGCAATCCTTTGTTGAGAGTTTTGATTTGAATTTCTGATTCTAGTACTTGTTTCATATCCTTTTGTTTGCACAGTATGTTCGCATTCTGACTCTTTGTTGCTTGAACCTTCTTCATAGCCAAGACCTGTTTTAACCATGGGGACCTTTTCTTACTCAAAATGTTGTTCAGTTATTCTGAGGCTTTAATACTTGACAAATTTTGGTGATACAAAGCTTGAAATTTCTCCAATTCTTTCTTAGTTGTCACTACTTCTTCCAACAATTCACATCACTTTTTCCCTTCTGTTAATTGTTGTCTTAGAATATGTTTTATTTTCTTTTCCTCTTCTAATTCCAATTTTAACAGGGAAATATTTTCACTTGGTTTTTTACCATTCTTTTCATACTGCATCAATAATTATTTTGGTTTCCTCTTCTTTTGTTCGAGTCTGTCAATCTCCTCGAAAGTACTCATTAGTTTACCTTCCATATCAACCATAACTTCTTCATCATTCAGGTTGCTTCCTATATATTAATTTACAAAATATTCTATGGCCATAAACATAAAGTTATTCAATTCATCTTCACAAGATGAACCATTCTCTGTTTCTTCTAAAGAATCAACATCATTTACACACAAGATTTTCTTTTTATATTTAGCCTCTTTATTGTATTTATTGACTGTATGGTTTTCTTCATCATAAAAAGTCTTCGTTTTTTTCTTGTGGGGAAATTTAGATGAAAATTTGATTATTTTACCACAGTTAAAACATTTAAAGGGGCATCTTGACTTTGTATTTACCCGATCCTTTCTTCAAACTCCTTACAATTTTTTCCTCAGCCACATCCATTTCAGAATCAATGTTCTTATTTGCTTTAAAGGATGTTTCTCTAGTGGTGGTTTTTTATTTACCAATCCTCATTTCATAAGATGTGAGAATACCTAGGAGTTGGTCAATAGGTAGAGTTTTAAGATCACTCAATTCTTCTATTGCTGAAACTTTGGGATTAAATATTTCAGACAAAGATCTTAAAATTTTCTGAACTAAGGATGCTTCATCAATCTTTTCACCAAGACCCTTCATAGCATTCAGAGTCTCTTCAACTCTTAAGAAATATTTACTTACATTCTCATCCTCTTTCATTTTTAGATGTTCAAATTTTAGTCTATATGTATGTATTTTGGCATCCTTTACTTTCTCATTTCCTTCATAACTGCTTACAAGTTTATCCCACATCTCTTTCATGGATTCAAGATTCATCACCTTGACAAAGTCAACTCTGTAAGACCACTCAGGATAGCATTCATTGCTTTTGCATTAAAATTAAATTCCAACTTGTCATCTCTGGAGGATAGCACAACTGGATTTACATAGCTAGTTTCTACTACATCCCAAACATCAACACCTAAGGACATTATATAGGTTCTCATTCTAACCTTCCAAAAGGAAAAAATTGTTCCATCAAACAGAGGAACCTTATTGGATGAATTCCCTTCATAACTTGTCATGTTTAATCTTACATATCTACCTTTAAATAAAAGGAACCTGATCTAATACCAAGTGTTGATATTATTCAAATAACTGAGAGGGCAGGGGGGGGTGACTCAATTATTTCTAAAGCTTAAGCCATTTTCAAAATTTAAACATTATTATTGATTACAGTTTTACAGTTATGATAATACAACAAATATAATAGAAGGGATGATGATCATCAATCACACACACATGATAAAGATAAACAAATATTCATATTTATTTGAGCACCTACTGAAATGAGGGTGCAACCTCTATTTATAAATTCCTTCTTATGGAGAGCACCAACCCTCATGTTTTTCTAGAACCCACTAAAATAACATTCTCCAGCTACAACTGGGTGGAAGCACCAAATTCCACTTATATAGGATCCAACTTTTACAGAGAAGACATCATGTTTTTCCTAGAACTGCCCTACCACCCTTGTTCCTTAGAGTTAAACATGTTTAGTACAATATGTAGAAAAACAAATTTAACAATGCATACCAGCTATGTTCTGTTCTACTTCTCGATTTTCTTATGCACCTTGGTTCCCCTCATTGTATCTGTTCTGGATATTCTTGAATGAACTTAGAGTTCTCTTTCACTCTGTAATCCCCACTTTGATGACAATCCATGCACCATCTCTCTTCCTGTAGAGAGTGCACCTACAACTCTTCATATGCATCCTCTTATACTTATCAATCACCCATTCGTATGCCTGACTGTTCATCTTCATACCTAATCAAAACCATTCGATTCCTTATGACAAAAAAAGGAGTCAAATTGATGTGTAATCATAGGTTTCTGCAATGCATCTTCACAACTTTTGGCTTCTTCCAACAAATCATAGTTTTCACAGTTCTGGTTTCTCAAGATTCTTTTCACATGAATTCTTTCGCGGCGTCGATTTCATGCGCCCTCTCTACTGACTGTTGATCCAAAATTAAACACCTGCTTCCACACATCCATTTCTACATGAATTCTTCTACACCTTTGATTTCATGCGCACCATTTCCCAATCACCGATATTAGGTCATATGCGGAGTGCATATCCCGGTTTTTCAAAAAAATGTTTAAACAACTTCCACAATTTCAGTGTTCCACCTTCCGTCTTCTGATTACCGCATTCCGCTGGTGGACATCGAGTTGTGTAAACCCATATTACTTTATACTTTGATTTCTCATCTTCCGCATTTGGCCTTCCGCTTGACGCTTTACGCCTTTCTCTTTTCTCCTTTGACTGGTGGAATCCAGGTTGGGGAAACCCATATTACTTTAGACTTTGATTTCTCATCTTCTGCATTTCGCCTTTCGCTTTATGCCTTCCTCTTTCCGTATTCTGGATTCCACATTCTGATGGAGGACTCCAGGTTGCGGAAACCCATATAAATTTATACTTTGATTTCCCATCTTCTGCATTCCATCTTTCACTTTCCGCCTTCCTCTTTTCTTCTAAACCGATGATTTCTTTGCGTTTCACTCTTGACCATCGGATATGTTCTTAATGTTTTCTTTCAAACTTTATAGATTTACCAAGGTTCACAAAACATGGATTCTCTTAATTCCTTTTCTTATCTGGATCATATGCTTAGAATTATGTGTTGCCATCAATGAAAACCATATCACACTATGATCTGTTTCCACATGATCGCAAAACCTACCATAATTCCAACATCAATTATCACAATGATTTCAAGTGCTATAGAGTTTTACTACTCAACACTTAACTCGATAATAGTTTTGGTGCTCCAAATCCCATTTTCTCAACACCGCTTTAAGCAATATTCTTGGTGCTCCATAGTTTGTTACTCAACACCATTAAATAGTTTAAAAATAATCTAAGTGTTTTGAAGCTTTATGGCTCAACACCTATTAAATAATTATATCAAAATAAAATAATAATAATAAAAGTATTTATTTTGGGATATTACATACAAAATTTGCATGCATTTTGATGTTACAAAACACACACAAAATTTGATGTTACAAAACATACATGCATTTTTGAGTTACAAAATGTGCATGCATTTTGATATTACAAAACATGCACACATTTTGATGCTACAAAATGTGCACATGATTTATAATACATGTTATAAACCCCTACATTCCTATCCCTCTCTCCATGCATCTCCATCTGTATCTCTCTACATAATCCCCCCCCCCCACCTCTCTCCTGTAATATCCCGAATTTTTTACCTTGATTATATTGGGTATAAGCCCCACTGCACATGATTTACTTTGATGTTATATTTATATTTATATTCGATGTATTCCCCACTACACATTATTTATTTTGGTTATATGGATGTACTGAGCATACGCTCCACTGCACATGTTTTGTATTGGGAATAGGCCCCGATGTACTTGATTTATTTATTATGTGATTGGGAACAAGCCTTAATATACTGAGATGATCTTTTGTGATGTATTGTGCAGAAGACTGATATACATGATTGATTTCTATGATGTGTTGGGCATAATCCCTGGAGCACATGGTTTATGATACTATTTGTTGAGTGTAATCTCTAGAGCACATAGGTAACCTCGACAAGTAAATGAAAAAAAGTGTTGGGAATAATCCCTGGAGCACATGGGTTATGATACTATGTATTGAGCGTAAGCTCTAGAGCACATAGGTAAACCCAACAAGTAACGGATAAAATTGATGGGCATAATCCCTAGATCACTCCAAAATGATGTTGAGCATAAGCTCTGGAGCATAGGATATTTTTCCATTGTATCCCTAGGTGTATTATACAAATGCATCCTAGTACTAGTGTTGAGAAAAGACTATGGAATTTCGCTAGTGTAACGTCTGCTTGATAATGTTGATCACAAGTTTTGAGTAACACTAGGGGTTACCTTAATTGAGGGTGTTGAGTTGGAAAGCCTTTGAATAGAACCAACCTTAATCATACTTATTCAAGTTGATGAATTGAAATCACAATCTATTTCTCATCAAGGACTGGAAAATACTACCACAAGTATGAGGTAATCCATCATGCAAGGAAATCTAGGGCTACCTATCCTAGTTGATCAACCAAACCCCACATGAGGCCTTGTTAAAGAATTAACATAAAATAAGGAACCATTGAATAAACAATTATGTTATTTAATGCATGGATAATAAAAGATGGATAAATTGAATAAGTAAGTAAGTATATATATATATATATATATATATATATATATATATATATTTATACAAAACTATTTTTAATAAATAAAGATAAAATATCTAAGTTAAGTCTACATACATTCATGAGAATAATATGTGTGTGTGTGTGTGAAAAGAAATAAAATATAACAAAAGTTACTAAGTAAAAGTATCTATATATTATTTCATAAACTAAATATATAAGTAAGAATTCTTTTCTAAACTCAAGTAGGAACTAATAGAAAGTTCCTAGTTATAAAAAAATAATATATATTACATATAAATCAAACTAAGAGTTATTTTCAAGAAAATATTGATGTAACTAAAGATAACTAACTTCCCCTTTCCAAAGAACAATCTATAGAAAAAAGAGTCAAGAGAAGGCTTAGGGACTGATCATTATTTATGTATGGGATTGGAGAGAATTTCCAAAAACACAATTCTTACAGAATACAGAGCCTAAATCCAAAATACCAGCAACCTCATCCTTAGGTGTTCTAGTTTTCTTTTTCATGTTGGATCCAACTCAGGGGGATTTGATTAAGAACCAAGAACAATTATGAGTCAAGGTTGGGAGGAATGTGGCAGTTATGAGGTCATCATGTTACCACTCGACAGGTCAGAAACAAAGTATTTTCTATTAATTTTGTGTTTGAAGTGTGTAGAGTGATATAGCTACTACAAGCCACGCAACTGCAGGTAAGAGGTTTACCTTAGATCTAATTTTGTTTCTTCTCTTAAATATGTTTACATGATGAGATTACAGTTATCAAGGTTTGTATTGAAAGCTGCAAATTCTCCTTCCTAAAATTGGATCCATTGGCAGAATTATTTAGTATTGGCACCCTGGGTTTTACTTAAAGAGATTTGTAGGGATAGGATAGTTTTTACAAATGTTTTATGGTTTAGGTTAGAATATAGGATTTGTCTCCTATAAAGATTATGGTAATTTATTTCCAAACATCTTGAACAACATTGAATCCACATAGAATCCTCAAGCATAGGAATCGTACATCCTAGGAACAACATATTTTTAAAATCAAATAATTACTTAAATAGTAAACATATTGGACATAGTTATTTTCCAAGAGAAGATCGCTCCAACAAAGCAAGCTCATGTTGGAGCTCTTCTCTGTAAATTTCCAATAAAACATCATGCAGGCTTTACAAATCATCATGTAGGGTTTACAAATTTAGACTTTAAAATAAACACTTACATGCCAACATTAAACAAAATAAATAACCATAGGTCATTCATGATAGATCCAATCCATTAGAGTCCCAAGTTTGCATTATCAAACATTTCCATAATTTCAAGTATGACCCATAAAACTATGCATAGCATTGGCTGAAGCATGCCTAAACAATTTAAAAATAAATAAATAACCATACAGACAATCTTAACGAAGGTATCACAATATCCCTTCTACCAAACTTTGGAACCCAGTAAAAACTCAGGATCGGGGCTCGAATCCCATAGAGCTGCCTTTCTAGCCATCCCTTGGGAGTGGCCACACTTCAAGCATTGGAATTAGCATGACATTAATCTTGAATATGAAAATAGAGTTAGGGATTTTCCTATATCTCTGTAGAGAAGCAAGAATTTTTTTTTCCACTCAAACATTAAATACAAACAAGTTACCTATGGTGCCATTGCTGTAAATGGTAGTGCTAACGCAAAACATTCCCACCCTAAATAGTTTGTTTTTTTCACAAATAGCACTTTTCCTAGATTTTTTTGAAAAGAGAAACAAATTCAAGTTATTCATTAATTAAAAATAATAGATCCTTATTATATTTTCTTATAACAAACATAACAAGATTAAGCACAAATCACCATATCCTTGAAAATGTTAGAAAAGGAAATGGAAATAATACTTTAAACAAACTTCAAAATGCAGCATTTATCATTCCATGAAATACCTCAATATTCACCCAACTAAAATAATTAAAGCATGAAAGAGCACATAATTAAGAACGCCTATACAAACTTGCATTTCCAGGGATGGGTTTTAGATAGGATTGGTGGTTTTTCACATACTGTCAAATTAAATTTACAAATTCATCAAACGCCTGAACAAGCTCATAAAACACTAAACCCCACGAATTTCCTGAGAACTGTTTCATTCACAAACCATTTTAACTTTGAATATAAATACATTAAAACCACAAATAACACATCCCCAAATCCCTTTCCAAAATTTAGAATGACCAACTAGAGGTAAAGGACACTTGAATATGGGCTTACCCAGATTCTCCTGAGGGTATTCCTTTTCCCCAGTTGCAACCATTTTTAAGTGTTGGGATATCCTGTCACAAAACCAAGAAATGTATTTGTAAAACATTTAAAAAAAAGAAGATACCTGAATAGCAATGGTGACCCTATGAACGCACCACCCCATTGTCCACACCTACCAAGAAAACCTCAACAGGGAGCTCTCTCCCCTCATCCTCCATTTTAGCATGCAAAATGGGGATTTCAAAACCATACTAAATCACTTATGTGCCTGAGCAAGCATGGAAGGAGGACATGCATTCCTTCACATGTCATTCATTAAAAGATTCAACCACCTCCACTAGGATTTTGATCTAATACCCACTCCCTATAGTCATAGTTTTTATCATTGTTGAAAAAGTATATTTCTCTATGCATACATAATACTTAGTGTCAAAGTTTAGAACATTTGTTTTCTTGATCAAATTACTACTTTGAAACCATACACTCAACATAGGGTTGGTTCCTAGGACCCGCAAACAACGAGTTCCTCATGTATTAGTTTATAATGAACTAAGTAAGCTCAAGCTCATATGAGAGCTTCATCCCTTTTTGTTGAGTTGTTATTAAATATAGCCACTCTTTTCCCTTTAGAAGAAGAGGTACGTTAGCAATGACATTTTACCTTAAACAAGACTAGGTTGTGTTAAGTTAAACATCCATTATAAAAAAGTATGAAGTAGGTAGCTAGAACAGAAAAATAAACACCAGTCCAGTATACAAATAAATGACATAAATATCACCGTAAGAAAATAGGACACCATGTAATAATCTATGAAAGAAATCAAGACAAAAAATACAAGTATCTCTTTTAATAAGTTTTTACAATGCTGAGGTTAAATTTAGACGAACCTTGGATGTTAATGATTTTTATTGACCATACAATTTTTTTATTTTTATTTTAGGATTTTAAGGGACATTAGATCTCCTTTCATCCCTCCCTCTCTTTTCCCATCCCTAAATCTCTCTCACTATTCATTCTTCCCTATTCCTCCTTCCCTATCAATCCCACCCTAACCATCAATACCCCCTTCTCACTCTCTCCCTCCCATACTCCTCCACCTCCACCTAAACCCACTCTCCTCTCTGTCCCCCAACCCATTGACACCCCCTCCTCTCTCTCTCTCACACACTCTCACTAACCCTAACCCACCCTTTTTTCCTAACACCCTTCATACTCTCCCTACCCATAACATACCCCCTCAACCCCCCACTCTCTCTCCCCTACTTCCCCTATCCCTAACCCACCCAGTCTCTCTACGTGTAACCTGATATTGCTTCCCCTACAACTTACCAACCCCCATATATCAATCCTTTTCTTTCACTCTGACGCTACCCTATATCCCCTTTTCTCTGTAACTACTCTAATTCTCCCTAAAATTCTACCCCTCCAACTTGATCTCTTTCTCTTTCTCTCATCCATCTCCTCTCACCCCCCCCTCTCTCTCCTCCACCTACCCCTAATCCTAGCATCTATCTCCCTCCCTCAACTCCCTAACACCCCCCATTCTCTCTCTCTCTCTCTCTCTCTCTCTCTCTCTCTCTCTCACCCCCTACTCCTCCTCCTACCACTAACCCCCCTACTCTATCTCTCTCTGACACTTACTAATCCTCTCTCTCTCTCCCCCTACTCCCCCTACCACTGATCCCCATCCTTTATCTCTCTCTAACAGTTACTAATACCCTCTCTCCACTCTACCCCTATCCCTAACCAACCCCCATATATCAATCATTTTCTTTCACTCTACCCCTACCCTATACACCCTCTTCTCTCTAACTACTCTAATGCTCCATAAAATTATACCCCCTCAACCCTAATCTCTTTGTCTTTATTTCACCCAACCCCCCTCACCCCCTCTCTCTCCTCCGCCTATCCCTAATCCCAACCTCTCTCTCTCTCTCCCTCAACTCCCTAACATCCCCCATTA
>LPNX011029452.1:0-11723 GCA_001517045.1 Pseudotsuga menziesii
ATTCTAGTGTTTCACCTTCTAGGGTTAGGTTTTTGGATATGTAGGGTTTCCATTGTTTCTCAATAATATATAGGCCTTCGGGCCTCATTGTAACAAAGAGTTTAGAGGCATTTAGCCGCCACATCTCTTCTCAGAGATAAGCTACCAGCACTCTAGCTAGTTTATTTCCATTTTGTAAGTAAATAAGTTTAAGTTCTTTGATTAATGAAATGAAGTGTTATTTCCGCTACATATTTGTTATTTGTGTATTCTGTTGCGTTCCTGCATAAATCCAGATTAGTGATATCAGAGCAATCTTCTCATTCTCGATCCTTCTTTGCATGTCCCCAACGAGGGCAGGGTATAAAGAGTTAGGGCTCGATCTGGTTGAACCTTTGCAAGATCAGCCTCACAAATCCCAATGGAAACCAATGGGGGATGAAAAGAAAGACAAGGGCATATAATATCCTATCAAAATGTTGCTCGAGGAGTCCCTTGAAAAACAAAGGAACGCGATGATGGATAAATTCACCCAGATCCTTCAACGACTTCCCACTGGCGGTGCATCTGCATCTAACATCCACTCTGGAAGCACAACCCCTTTTAAGGTACAAGTAAATTTCGACATTCCCATATTTGATGGTCGAATAGATGTAGACACTGTAGATAGATGGTTGAATCTATTAGAAGGATATTTTTCGGTTCATGACTTTTTCGATCAAGAAAAGATTACTTTTTCACTGCTCCAAGCTGCCCCCCATGTCAAGGACTGGTGGGAAACCTACTGTGAGAGAAATGTGTCACGTCCCCATCCCTTAGACTGGTGAAGAGGATGCGACAAACACCACATACAACTGGGAAAACAACCCCATGAACATAATCAAAAGAGATCAATGGTAAAATTGGAAGCTTAAACAGGCATCATAAGTACAGGATTGCCAAACATACAAGAATGCACAGATGCATAATCCTTTAATTATACAGCAGAAACAAACATACATTCTAGCATTAATCATGTTCATTATAACTCATTTGTCATCAACATAATTTACAGAGATGAAGTAACCAGCACCACTTATCTTTTGATGAAGAATCCCACAACCAGCTACGTTGCTGCAACGTTCCACCCAACCATAGGCCAGCTTGCTCATCAATCTCTCAGCAATGCTGCCACCCCCGAGCTGGGCATGATTCCTCAAGGACTAAGGGACAATGCAGGCTTACACATAGCCAAGGGGACACAAAACAGCAGGCAAGCCCCGTTGGGTTTATCAGGCTATCCACAATCAGCCAATCCAACGCAGCCCAAAGGCCAACCACTGTATACCCGTAACAACAATCCCTTCACAGCTCTTGTGAAGAAGGAAAAACAACCGGTGATAATCCCAAGCAGTAGATGAGCACAGCTCAATCCCACAATGCAACATAGAGTTTTTCTTAGCCCTAACGTGACCAAAACAACTCAGCAACAACACCCAAACCAGGGTATAACAGCAACCCAACTCCAAAATAGAAACAGTGGCAACAATCCATAGCCCACAGTGGATAAGATACAGAGCCCCCAGCACAGCCGTGGAAGACTCAGCCAACATACATGGAAACTAATAGCCAACAGCACACACGATTCCTCTAGGTAATGGCTGGCACCTTACATAGTCCACAAATAGAAGAGAAGCCAACTCCCATCGTGGATGAAGGGAAAATCATCCACGAATTGGAAATCCACAATAGCCCAAAACGAAAATTGAACACCGCAGCCAACCAAATGCAGGGAATACCACAGTCCCAAAACGAAAATCAGTGAGCTCGGCTCACAGCAGGGAAAAACGACTCAGCAGCATCCAACAGTCGTGGAGGAATGGCAGCAACCCAAATTGTGGGTGAAAAAAAACAACCCAGCAGACCCACGACTGGTGCATGAGGAGGAACAGAAAGCCTCCTTGCGTGAGGATCCCAGCCTCTGTGCACGAATCGACCGACCTGCGTGAGGAAGAACTGGCCGTGGAGAGAATGAATAGCCAGTGGAGAGAACGTGCGATAGGCAAAATGAACAGACGCGTGAGGGAATGAATCGACCTCTGCGTGAGGAAGAACGAACAGGCAGGGCAAGAATGGAGTCGTGGGTGGAGTGGGGGTGTGGGTAAGGGACTGACCGTCCTTCCACTCCACTCCCAAAGGCAATAACTGCCCTCAACCACTCAGCCATAACTCCACAACCACCAGCTGAAGCATTAAAGAGCTTGACAAGGTTGGATGAGACAAGGAAAGGTGGTAAACAAAACAAAGGTGGTAAAACATGGGTTTTTCCCCCATAGACCAAGGTCTGACATCCCCCACCCCTTATCCTTTGGAACCATGCCCTTTTCATTTCAACGTTGCACTGCCGTAGCTGGTTGTGGTTTTAATTTATTTGATGTGCGTGTTTTCATGATGCCGAATTATAATGTGCCTTATAGCATGACATACCATCGGCAACTATCCCTATTGCCGAAACATACAAAACCAAATCGACGGTGGGGCTTTTGCCTTTAGCTCCTCACCATGATTAATTACATTATATACATCATGCAGATGGGGTCAAAACCGGGGATGTGACATTCCCCTCCCCCTTAGAATAACACCGTCCTCAGTGTTCCATTACATATATACAATACATATACAGTTGCACATCAAAATTTCAAAATTGCAAATCTGCCCCACGTTCAATCATCTACTTTGAACGTTCACTACCAAGCCTCTCGGCTTCCATGGACTTCCCCTGTTGGTTCTCAGCTTTCCAGCTGATCTCCAAGTCTAGGAACTTTGTGGCTATTGCCCTCATCATGTTCCCTCATTGGGCAGTCCCGGCGTAAATGATATCCTCCGCATCTCCAGCATCTCACTGGCTGCTTCATCTTTTACCTACTCAATTTCCTTTGAGTCTTCATGCCTGGACCGTTTCTTATCGGGTCGCTTGGACAATTGTCCCATTGCTGATCCCCGTTCCTTTCCTTTGCCGATTGCTCCCACAAGGATTTTCACCTCCCTTTGCAAACCAATAGAGTCTTGCAAAATCTAGTGGTTCATTTCACTCTGCCTTTCTATATCCTGAGCATCTCCCCAAGATTCTCTTGGGTCTTGGCAATCACTTGAAGGAGACTTCTAGCCAAGTCCAACAATTTTCGATTTGCTGCCAGATTCAATGTGCACCACCTGGTTTCACTTTTCTTACCTGTGAAATGCACGATTGAAATTTTATCAGACCAAGCATAATATAGACATTAAAATCAGTTAGTTAATTACCCAATTGGCATGACATTCCAAGTTCCATTAAGGAAACCTTCATATTTTCCATGCCTTCCCCAACAGGCACATGAGCTCATTCATGTCCATTCTTGGGCAGGGAATTAACCATTCCAACATCCACAATTTACTTTAACTGAGGAAGGTATGTATATCAAAATGTATGGGGATTCCAAAGCACCTTCTCTACTCCCTAAATATGCCACTGATTTTGTGTTGCATAAAGAGGCTATCAGGTAGGTATATCTTGATGGTGTGGGAAGTTTTTTGTTCGAGCATAAAAAGGAAGCATTTCCTACCATACCTTTCTGGATAGGGAGTTATAAGTTCTCAAAGTTAAAACAGACTGCAGAATTTGTGTAGGAGCTCGAGCACTTCCATTTTGGTGAGATGAAATTTCATAGGAATGAATCTCGGAATAAGGTAGCAACACACTGCAAAGAGGCAAACATTCATTTTGAGTATACTAACTTCTTAGACAAGGATGAAGAAACCTTCAGGAGTGCAAAGAATATGACTGCCTTAAAGAAGAGATTTAAACATAAAATCACTACTGTGGGAGGAAAAGGAAAAACTGTACAGAAGACTAAGACAACTGAAGAAGAAGAGGCCAGAAAGAGAGAATAAGATGTTAGAAGACTAGCACAAGAGGCAGAAAGTTGGATGAAGAAAGAAGAAGAAGAAAGAAAGAGAGTTGCAAAGGAAGCATCAAAGAAGGAAGAGGAGGAGGGGAAAAGGAAGGAAGAAGTAGAGATAAAGAAAAGACAAGAACAAAGTGAAGGTCTGAGATTAACAGGATCTAGAAAAGACCAACAGACCACTAAGCAGATGGATACACCAGGGGAACATGATCATACATACCAAGGGCTTGGACAAGATAATCTTGATCCCGAGGAACCTGCTGCAACTTCTGGCAGCACTCAAGGGCAAGCTATGTTTTCTAGAATGAATTTGATACCTTTCATGCAAAAAAAGGAGAAGGGGTCCCTGATTTCAACACCATTTTCTATGACAAGGAAAAGAAAAGGATTGTTAAAACGATCGAGAAAAAGGTTGAAATAGGAGGACAATCGGGAAAACTGATAACTGACAACACTTTGGTGTATGGGATAGATGCAGATAAAAGATTGACAGTAAGAGTTGGGGTGGCGTTAACCCAAGCTACTGAAGATAATGTAGATAGGCTAGTGACCAATCTTGAGCAGTCCAAAAGGAATGCAGCTCAATTAAAAGAAACGCTGAAGAAAGAGAGAGATGAAGGTCATAAGTAGAAGAGGAAATTTGAGGACATGCAGAATGAAGGGAGGACTTCAAAGACAGAACTCTACACTCTGCAAGCCAATAAGGAGGCTTTAGAAGTTTCCATAGAGAAAACAAAAAAGGATGCCCAGAACAGCTTAGCAGAACTACAGAGGCTACAGCTAGAGCATAAAGTGTTGAAAAGTGAGAAAACTGACCTTCAGGTGTCTTACGAAACTCTAAGTGCAGAGAAGGTCTAGTTGCAAAATGAGGTAATTGAGTTAGAATCAGAGAAGGTTTCCACTGAAGAAAGAGAGAAAGGTATCAAATGCAGGTAGCAGTTTTACAGGGATAGAATGCTTCATTGATAGCATCACGGAAAGATGCTATGGAATAGAAGACAAATGTCCAACCTTTGAAGGAACATGTTCTAGCTCAAAGGAGGAAGATCCACCATTTGCAAATGTGTGTTGAGGAAGGAATATGTGAGATATTACAAATAGATAGCAGATTGGAAGAGATTTTGGATACTACGTCTTATTTTTTGGACAGATCTCGGGAGATTCTGGAGATTCTGACAGGAAGAATAATGTGAATAGAAACAAATGAGGAACCTCCTGCAGAGCTACAATTTAAAGATCGGTAGATTTTAAAGCAGGATTATGATTTATTGGAGTTTTCCATCAATATTGCGGAAGAATTCAAGAAAACTGTACAGAAAACAAAGGGATTATGTGTTGAATACTACAGAAGAGTGCTGGTCACAAACAATCGATGCCAGGTTTCCATAGAAAAAAGATTGGATGCGATACCAGAACATGAGTTGTTCATAGAACATGTACAAAACAAGTATCAGGAAGACGAGCAGGAGATCCAACAAGTCAAGTATCTAGATGAACAGATTCTAAAGAAGGCAGTGGCTCATGTAGCAGTAACTATCCACTTACTAGAAGAACAACAGTTAAGAATCATGTTGCTAAGTATGAGATAAATATCCGTTTTCTTGAACCATCCGATTTTGAAGGCATAGTAGCAGAGGCCCAAGCATGGAAAAAGTTCATAAATGACCAAGTGGGCCCCTCTTCATAAAGTGTTCTATAACATTTTGATTTAAAATGTAATATAATGTATAAATTATGAGCACTTACTACAAGACAAAATTTTGGGATTGAGAGGGTGGGGAAGCCCAAAAGTCAATGAGGGGTAGCCCAAAGGTTTTCCTTTTTTGTATAAATATAGGAGAGTTTAGATGTAAATGGGGGCTTCTTCCCCAAGCAATTTTTGAGAGTATATTGTAAGAAGAACTACTTCCTTTTACGATAAAGAATTACAAGTTTGTGCGGGAGAAAGTTTGGTGGAATGTTTCAAATGCTTTGCTATGGATCAGTTGAATGTGAACTATTTCATTTTCATCTTATGTCCATTAATTATGAGATTGTTCTAACTCATTGCATTTCTATTTATGTTATGAATGTCTTATAGTTTATTCTGTGAGCAATGAAGGTTTTCATAAACAATAAGCTATCTTGTTGTTTATATTTTTATTAATGTTCATGTGTTCTAAAATAAGTAACAACTATCTGTAATTTTTCTTAATACATGCACATAAATACATTAGTCATTGATAACTAATAATTTTTGCTCCCTTGGGATAGGTTAGTGATTTATAGTTATTTTCTGGTTGTTTGTGATTTAGATGCAAGAGAGGTAAGACGAGAGGTAAGAACCTGCGCATCACATTGTGACACTCCTCATTATCTCTATCAATTTGCATTTTTAGGTATGCACTTGCACATCATAACTTAAACACAAAAAACTAAAATATATATGGTGGACCAAGCCGTAACCAGTAAAACCTTTTAATTTGTTACTTAACCTACGGTATCCAGACCGTAAACTAGACAGATTCCCCATACCAAAGAGTAACGAGCTAGTTGGGAATGTTTATTGGGGAGAATCCCTAACTCTTCTTACCTGCGATTTTCCAGGCCTCAACACACCGAAAATGCTTAGAAATTCATAAATTACTGTGTGCATGTGTAATCCTTGGCCTTTGTCATGTTTTGTTGATCCCAGACTGAGATTGTTGTGTGTGCATCCTCAGTCTGGCATCTGAAATGATAAACCCAGCTGGAAGGATGGCTTGGCTGGTAGCCTGATAAAGCCATTTGTTGGCTTAGATGTGTCTCATGTGTTTTTGGCTTAGTGTAACCCACTCCATGTGTGAGTTTGATAAACCCAACTGTGTTGGATTGATTGATTCCTAATGTAGACTTGGATATGGGGAAAATATACTAGTGCTCCTTATTCCTTGGGGAAATCATGACCAGCTCAGGGGTGGTAGTGTTGCTGAGAGATTAAAGAGCACATTGGCCTATGGTTGGGTGGAACATTGTAGCAACATAGTTGTTTGTGGGACAAGCTTCTTTCAAAGATAAGTAATCCCTTATATTTTATTTCCGCAGCTATATATTGTTATGAATTTATATGAACATGTTAAAGTATTGAATAGAATGTATTGGATTAATTTATTTTCTTCCGCTGTATATTACATTATGCATATGTTTATACTTCTAAATGTCATTAGAGGAAATTTTAGGTCTAAAATGGACCTCCTAAGGAAAATAATAAACTAATAGTTAAAATAATAAAATAATAGTTATTAATTTTTAAGGAGTAACGAAAAAATTACTTTTTGTGTTCGTATTTTCGACATATCTCCTTTAGCACAAGTCTATCCTTAAACCGCTTCTTTCCTCCTTCTTCATTCAACTTGTAAACCCATTTATTCCGCAATGCTCTTTTTTCTCTAGGAAACTCAACCAAATCCCATGTCTGGTTTCTTACCAATGAGTCCATCTCCTCATTCATGCCATACTCCCACTTCTTTCTAGTTTCTACCTGCATTGCCTCTTCATAACATTCTGGTTCACTAGAATCAATCATAAATAAATTGCCTCTCTTGATTTTTATTTCTTGGTTATCTTGTACATAAATAAATTGGTTTGTTTTATTTTTGATTTATTTTATTTTGTTTGTTTTTAGTTAGATTTTGATTGATTTTAATAAAGAAGCACAACCTTTGCTTGCATGGAGTTCATTCGAATTCTAGATTAACTAAAATCCTTGATTATGAGACTGTGTACTATTTATTTATTTGAAAGAACTTCTTCTAGTTTAGCAGTTTTCCTAAATGGCTATGAACACATTGTAGTCTTACTTAATCCTTGTAACATAACTCAAGATCAAAAGGTCTGGAATACTATTTCGAGGCTGCATCCATCTCACATTAAAAATGCATTAGGGGGTGACAGCAAAAGACCCATGGAGAGGAAGCATGGTAAATGGATTATTATATTTAAATGATCCCATGCCAGGAATTGAAAGCCAAAAGGAAAATAAGAGTCAAAATATCCTCAGAAAAGCAATATGTATCAAAACAAAGTACTGAACCATATTAGTACAAGATTGCCAAAGTTATTCTTCATCCGTGAGCTGAAAATTAAATATATCTCTCACGCAAAAGGACACTATGGATAGAGGAGCCTGAATTAAAAAATTTAGAAAGAAGGCAAAAAGGAGGACTCAAAAGAAAGGACAAAATTCCAAAAGCACAAAAGTGCAAAATGGCATGGGAATGAGGAACAGACTTATATTTTTGTTTACCATATGTTACAATCCTGGGGTATCCAAGCTGGAAACTACCCAAAGATAGAGGTAAAAAACTGAAATTCATATCCCTGGACTCAAAAGAGTTATCTAGACTTTGAAATCTTGGTTTCCATTTTCCCTAAATTGGACTATCATCAATGATTAAAAGTACATACATCTGCCATTTGGGAAATCCAGACATCTAGAAGAATGCATCATGTTGGTATTATCAAAACAGTCTGTTGCTCAAAGAAGAAATTGTCCAGAGATCTGTGTTCACGAGGTAGTCGCCAATTGTTGCACCTACAACTATTTCCCAAATTTCTAAAAAAATTTGCACCCTCCTTTTGATTTTTTATAGCGCAGGTTTGTTGATTTCTTTTGACCTTTGGGAAGTCAAATGATTGGTTGACTATTTTTCCCGTTGTTTCGGAGGTTAAACGAGCTAGTATTACAGCTTCCCAACCGAAAATATTTTGAACACTTAACATTTTTTTTCGATGATTTTATTTATCACTGTCGGAAGTCGGTTGAAGATTGAGTTGGGGAATTAGTTCTCGATGCCGCTGACATTTCAGAAGGGAAACGATGAACAATTCTTTTTCTCGCCGAATCCATGGGATTTATTACCTTGTGGTTTTATTGTTTAAACCTTTGACTGTTGATGAATTGATTTCGCTTTATCGCTATTGAAACGATTTTTCACAGTGGTCAGAGGTGTCGTCCTCTACGACGCCGACGTTTCGGAGGGCTTGTCCTTTATGTCGCCGACACTACGGAGAGTATTGCGGTTTGAAGTTCTGATGTGTTAGTGAGTACTCCTTTCGATCGTCGATGCATAACAATCACCGACACTACGACGACATTTAGTGCTCAGAATCACCAACACTGCGGCAACGCTTAGGCTTGCATCGCTGACATTGCGGGAATTTTGAGTTTTAAGCCGTCGACCCGTAGCATGTAGAGATTCTGATCGTCAATGTTTTTATGATTCACGGGACCCGCAGTTGGTTTGTCGCCTAATATTACGGCTGTCTAGTGAACTATCCACCCTATGTTTACTGCTTCCGATCGTCGATAGGGTTTTTTCCCGTCGATTCTTTTACTGAGGGTTTTATATAAGAGGTGGAGCATTATTTTATTATTATTCTTGTTGAGATTTTCATTTTTTCTATGGTCATTGTCGATTGAGGTTTTTAGCGTGCCAAGCTGTCCGAATTTCATTCGATTGGCATGGTGCCATGGAGGTTTCGGGTCATCCCATCGACTGCACAGTGTTTTTCCAGGTAGGCCAACCCTAGTTTCCTTTTTCTTGATTTTATTGATAGTTTTGAGAACCATGGTCTTCCTTGGTTAGGTTTTCCCGTAGATTGTGCCGTTGTTCATTAGAAAAATATTTATCCTCGTGGTATGCTTATTATCGTAAGGCAGAATAACTATTTTGACAGTTTTCTTGAGCGGTGGGGGATTTTGAACCTGCATTTTTGAGCCATTATGTTTGTTTTATTCCTCTCCGAAAGGTTGAAGGGTTGGTGCAAACAAGCATTATGCTATCTGCACCACCCATTTTTCGGTTTTTCATGGTCGTCCGAGGGGGTTTCTTTTTTTCATATTCATTTACCCTACTTTTATGGGATGATGGGGGTTTTCAATATTTTGGTCAAGTTAGGATGTTCCGCATTGAAGAACACAGTATAGGGTCTCGCATTTGAGGATGAATCTTAATGATAGTGTGGTCCATGATTTACCAGAGGAGTTAGATTATTTCGAGTACAGTCCGAGTTAATGATGAGTTTTTCTATTAGGGTTGTATTCTTAGTTATAGGCGATGGACTTAGAATATTTTAAGACACAACTTGCAGGAGTTTCTTTGCCTTGTAATTTTTTCTTTTCATGTATTAATGCTGTGTATAGTTTATTTTAAGAATGCATATGGAAGAGATAAATAGTTTGATATATTTTTTCTTCATTACTAAAACACTTACTAAAGCTCAAATGGTCTAAAAACATACTGTGTTTATGGCAGGGTGACTATGGCAAACGAGATATGTCTAAAAGACAAAAGAAGAAGGTTCCAGTTGTGGAAGGACAACCAGAGGTTGAAATCATCACCAAGGTTGAATACATATATGAATATACCAAAGCTACCACCGGGGTAGAGACAGATTATAAATGGGGTGAAATATACATGATCATTGTAAATTAGAATGTGCCTGATGCAGGATTTGAAGAGCTGACTATTTATGCAAATATCGAGAAATTGGCTCTGATGAAAGTTGCCACAAGACTAGAGTTGTTCCTATGCTCAGAGGTGATCGGTTGGATTCTACCTAGGGTAGATGTGACTACGATGATCCTTGAAAATACTGCTCAATAGGGATACACTGCATACAGCCCTGCTTATGTCTCAATGGCATATCACCTACCTCCTGCTCAGATTTACCTAACAGAAAGCTATTTAAAAGAGACAGCTATGGACCTGGTAGAAACAGTACAAAGAATGATGATATCAGGGAAGAAATTTTGAACCAAGCCATCAAGAGAGTATGAAACATCCACTCTCTGGAACCCTTATATATTTATAGCACGGATACTGAATAGAATTTTTGGGAGAGCTCACGGAAAAAGCTTCAAATTGGGATGGATACCAATTATTTTCTATGTGGCCACTCAAGGAACCATATTCAATTGGGTAAACATAGTGTCCAATAGCCTCTTAACATGCATATCTTTAGCCTTGGGAGGAGTGTCATAGAAGAAGTCAGAGTTCTACATGAGCTCTATCCTAGTTGACTGTATACTATGTACCCGGTCTTTTCCATCCTTAAGGTGTAATTGGGATAGAGACAAGACCCCAGTATACACTGCATATAAATTATTTTGGGCACACAAATACCATGGCTACTACAGAGAAATATGTGAACACTTCATCATTTCGTTGTACACTCTAATTTGCCTGACCTAGTGCAACTGCATGTCCAAAGAAGCGTTCAAGGTCATTGAAGAAATGGAGACTACTATTTAACTGAGGAAGGTATGGATATCAAAATGTATGGGGGTTCCAAAGCACCTTCTCTACTCCCTAAATATGCCACTGATTCTGTGTTGCATAAAGAGGCTGTCAGGTAGGCATATCTTGATGGTGTGGGAAGTTTTTTGTTCGAGCATAAAATGGAAGCATTTCCTACCATACCTTTTTGGATAGGGAGTTATAAGTTCTCAAAGGTAAAAGAAACTGCAGAATTTGTGTAGGATCTCGAGCACTTCCATTTTGGTGAGATGAACTTTCATAGGAATGAATCTCGGAATAAGGTAGCAAAACACTGCAAAGAGGCAAACATTCATTTTGAGTATACTAACTTCTTAGACAAGGATGAAGAAACCTTCAGGAGTGCAAAGAATATGACTTCCTTAAAGAAGAGATTTAAACATAAAATCACTACTATGGGCAGAAAAGGAAAAACTGTATAGAAGACTAAGACAACTGAAGAAGAAGAGGCCAGAAAGAGAGAATAAGATGTTAGAAGACTAGCACAAGAGGCAGAAAGTTGGATGAAGAAAGAAGAAGAAGA
>LPNX011029468.1:0-42155 GCA_001517045.1 Pseudotsuga menziesii
AGTTAGGTGTTTAGATAGTTATTTGTTTTACTTCATAGTTGCATATGTGGTTTAGATGTTCGAGAACCTAAGACGAGAGGTAAGAACCTGCGCAACACATTGTGGCGTTCCTTACATTTCTATCACCCTGCATGTTTAAGATAGGCATGTGCATTGCATACATTAAGTCAAAATACAAATTCCGGTGGACCGGGCCACAACCGGTAAACCCTTGTTGTTACTTTGACCTACGGTAGCCGGACCGCAAACCGGATGGATTCCCTATACCAAACAGTCAGCGGGCTAGTTGGGAACGTTGATTGGGGAGAATCCCTTTCTGTTGTCGCCTGCGAATTTCCAGGCCTCAACAGGACCACGATCTCCATAATGGCTAAAGATATATAACAGATTAAGATCTCCATAGTGGCTGGAAATATCTGACATATATTGGAAGCAAGTCACAAGAGCTGAAATCTCATGAACACTTGCACGATTAAGGAGGTAGCATATAAAATATGCCACCAATCTGGAAAGTCTTCTACACAAACTGCTACGAGTACATGTCCTACTATGCGAATTGAGGTGTCGAGGTTGAACATAGTAGTCCATCGTCTGATTACCGGTCATTAATGTATACCGTTAATAGATGTGAGATCACCCACCGATAATGAAAATGGGAATCAAGGTACTAGAGTGCAAACTAACAAGTGTGAATAAATGTGTTGAGGTCGAACACTTGAGAGGATCCATCGATCAGGGGACATTGATGTATTCCCCAAAGACTGTTGATGGCGAGAGAACCTGCCACTGATGATTGCAAGTCTCAAGTAACTCAAAATGACTCTAGATTCCAATCCCAAAATAAATGATCTAAATTCGATGGGATGAAATCTGCTGGAAGGAGGGCATTAAGGCATCCCCCATCATCCAAAACAAGGTACTCAGCAAAGCTGTATAATGTGGAAGGACTCGATCATAAGGTGCATGAACCAATAACTGTACCAGGAATGGCTGACATGCAAACTCAAGAAAACTGAGGAATGGTCGACTCAGGCTTGAACTTTCTTCGAACAAGAGCATAACGATGTATGGTGACTGAATAAAGGCAACATAGACTGGATATACAAACTGGGACATCTCTGCGACACAGGAGGCATCGACAGAGGCTCCATAGGGATTGGAAGCTTAACTAGTCGATGGAGTTAAACTCAGATAAATGAGTACAACTTATAAAGTCAAACTATAACCCAACCAATGGATGTGATATACAGTGCTTTGTTCAAAGGCGACACAACTCGACAGCTACCAAAGATAACATCTTTCCTTGTCTGGATTTTTGGTTTTTTGATTTTTTTGGACTTTTTCAATTATTTAAAAAGCTTGAAAAAGAATAAAATGGCTTTATAGTTACAGACTAGGAGGAGACGAGTGTCATAAGGGAAAAAAAACTAGTTCCAAGCAGTGGAACATATGTATGCTCAATGCAAGGATACATGTGTAGGATATCGACACTCGGGGGAAAATTCCCTCCCGGTAAAAATGGAAACAAGCTTCAAAGGATATAAAAAATGGCTCTGCATGGCTAGACATGAGACAAGCTTGGGCTATATGGCTAAAACGAAATGTCAGGGGAGCCGACAAAAAGCTCAGTAAGGCAGGAAAAGTTCATGATAATGCATTCAAAACTTGACATAAGGGAGTCCTGAGGGAAATAGGCCAGCAAAAGATCAAGAGGAGTATGAGGCTCTTGCGAAATATCATGGCAATATTATACAACAGAATCCCACACCCTAAAAGAGAAAACGTCGACATGGGCACCAAATGCAAATAAGGTGCTAACTAGGGTACCCATGTAAGGTGAATCTCTACCACTCGTATCATGCCACTTCTAAAACAGCAAGAAGGTTTTGTGACATAACAGAGTGGGTTCGTACCTAAGGTCATGATGATATGGTCATAAGGTCATGCAAAATGTAAATGGTGATGAAACCGAACCTATATGCCAGTTTAGACATGATACCTGAGATCGGCACGAACAGTTCAATCCAACGGATGAAATGACACTGAAAAAGGTCATCTACATCATGAATTATGTCAAAAATGGTTCAAAATGGTTAGAAAATGTCGAAACTATAGAAAATGGGGTACAATTTTCAAATATTTGAAAATTTTCTATAAATAGTAAACAATTCAAAATATTATAAAACATTTGAAACTTTTACCCATTTGAGCTCTGATTTTCAACAGCGAATTCCAGGAGATCCAGCCGGCGGAATCCACTACCATTTCTTCCAGGTATTTACCCATGCTCTTCTCTTTCATTTTGATGCAATTTTTATGAAATTCCATGGTCATTTAAGATTTCTAGGCCAACCCAAAATGGTCGCTACGGCCCACATGGAAATCGAGGTTTTTTCTGCGTATAGGGTTGGATATACACGGAAAATGCCCTCAAACCCGCGTACATAGGCGACTATTTTGAAAATAGTCGCATATGAGGTTGCACATAAGGTTTTTCCAATAATATAATGGGCAAATTTGAAATTTCTTGTGCAAGATGGTCCTAGAGTGGAGAGAGCTTGAACATGGTGAGGTAGAGGAAGCAGTAAGGGCCGATCTAATTGCTCAATAGGCTCTATGTGCATGTGGAATCTACAAGTTTTGGTGCCTTGGTGGTTTGAGGGCCAAACCAAGACTATTAAAGATGTTGGTGGATTACTGGGATCCAGACTCGGAGTCCTTCCAGATAGATGGGATGTCCCTCACCATAGAGGTGGAGGACATATACTTCATTACAGGGCTTTCTAGACGAGGGGAGGTGGTGAAACTTTGTTCTCGTGGTGGGCCAGGAGGTGGCCTAACTATCGATGAGTACATTGCGGTGTACTTCTATCTAGACACAGAGAAGGTGGGGAGTTAGGTCCCTACCAACGCTATACAGGTGCTGGGCCTAAAGGCCATACTATTGACATTGGGTAGGATAGTAGGCTTGGCATCACTCCACTAGGCCTTGCGGCCTCTGATTTTCTATGTAGTGGAGTGCATGAGACCCATGATTTACGACTACAGCACTACACTA
Organism: Pseudotsuga menziesii; assembly: GCA_001517045.1. NCBI lineage: Eukaryota > Viridiplantae > Streptophyta > Pinopsida > Pinales > Pinaceae > Pseudotsuga > Pseudotsuga menziesii. Next base: position 3,059 of record LPNX011029468.1, read on the forward strand.
CTAAGCAACATGAAACATCAGCTCAGTGAGTGTAAGGCAGGTAGAGTGCGGAACTTCGGGTTCAGTAGTATTTTAAGCACATTTTTCTTCGAGCGTGTTCCAGGATTGAACCCCAGAGTGGACGTTCCTCTTCACGGGGTTCGAGATCCAGCTCAATGGTGTTGGGAAGATGCTATGTGCAGACTGGGGGTTGGTAGGGTGGCCAACCCATATCCAGCGGAATTCTTTCCATGGTGGCGACGATAGATAGTTTCCATCGAGGACTACCCCTATGCAGGGATAGATTTCTGGGGGGACCCAGACATGCCGCTACCACTCAGGATTGACATATGGCGATATAGGTAATGAATCTCGACCCTCTCTTTTAAAATTTTTTGAGTTATTTAATTTTTTTGTGTTTTCTTGATTATATGGAATCAAAAAGACATATTTTTGCATGACAATACATAGTGACATCTACCATTTGTGTGCAGATGTGGGACCACGGTGGCCAGAGGGCTTCCCTCGTCATATACGGAGGGGAAGAGGAGATGACATCATGGGTGTGGATGTGGAGTGGACGCTCCAGAGCATTCATGCCAATTTTGTGAGACTGACACATAGGGTTCCCATGGTGCAAGTCGAGCACTTTCCTGAGGCTATGTAGCAACAGGTGGTGAGTGTACCACGCGCATGGGTGCGATTATTCCGACAGTTAGCTAGAGCCATAGTGACCTTCCATGATCACAACCCCCCTCCTCCTCCACAGGATTAGACACCTGGGAGTGTATACATTTTGTACTACCGTGTATTATATGTTGGTGGCTCGAAAGCCCCATTTTTGTATCATGACACTATGTATTATCACATTTTGGATGTATATAAAAAGTTTTATGGTGATCGGTTTATTTATTTACATGTGTAAAAATTGTGCTTGTGATTAATTTATTGTGAATGAAACAAATGCCAATCTAACACATAGTTAGCATATGAGTCAGCAACTTGATTATTGTTTCTTGGAATATGTATATATGTTATATTGTCAAATTGCCATTCTAACAATCTCATACATAAGAATATTCTCAATAACATCAGATCTCTAACATGGTACAAACCATTGAGCTGTGACACTACTAACTCCGAATCAAGACGTACCTCAAGAGAGAGAACGCCATTTGAAATGGCATCCCATAGAAGCTCTATAACGGCACTGTATTCAACAACATTGTTGGAATATGGCCATAGACATACGCTTCCTGAAAATAGTACCTGACCCATAGGAGTATAAATCACCCAAGCAGCAGAGGCTGAGTGTTGAGTGTGACGGCTTGCACCATCCACAAATCCTATGTAGGTGGAAGATTCCATTGACATCTGCCAAAAGAAACGGAAACTAATCACAAACCTGATCATGATAAGAACAAGACCTAACTATGCAAAACTATACAATAATAAACAATAAGCAGCCTTGGCTGAAGATCATGCATAGTATTTCTTAAGATAGAGCCCATTTCTAGGCTCCACCAAGGCCGTTACTTTGTAATCCACTAGCTCATATGCACCCTTCTCTAACACACGCTTGACCACGTAAGGACCATGCCACATAGGATAAAATTTCCCTGCCCCCAAGGGTTCTTTCGGTTGATCCCACAAAAGGACCAAGTATCCTTCACTAAACACCCTTGGATGGACAGACTTATCGTATTGGGCCTTTACGCGACGTTTATTGACTTCTAGAGCCACCAAGGCATCCCGACGCTGCTCATCTAGTTGTTCAAGGTGAACCAAACGCTCCTCCAATGGGGAAGTGTCCAGTAAGAGTTCTACAGCTAGCTTCAAAGAAGGAATCTCACATTCAATCAGCAATATCGACTCCACTCCATGTACAAGTTGATATGGAGAAAAACCAGTGGTAGTCTTAATAGAGGTTCAATATGCCCACAAAGCAAGATATAACATGATGTGCCAATTATTCTTGCTTTGTGCAATGGTTCATTGGAGAATGGATTTGAGTGATTTATTCACTGCCTCTACTTGTCCATTCACTTGAGGATAGTAAGAAGAGGAATGCTCTTGTTTATACCCTAACTTTGACGCCAACTCTTCCATCATACGGTTCTAAAAGTGTGAGCCATGGTCAGTGACAAGATCTTTTGGAATCCCAAACTGAGTAATAATTTGGTTGAATACAAAGTGGGTGGCTGTCTCACTGTCGGATTTTACTGTAGGTATAGCCTCAGCCCATTTCGTGAAGTAATCAACAACCACTATAATATTATGGTTCCCCCCAGCCAAAGCTGTGTTGCAATCCATAAAATCGAGCCCCCACTTAGTGAAGGGACCGACGGTGATAATGGGATGTAACGGGGTAGGTTTCGAGCGCATATTACATGTGAACACCTAGCAAGGGTGGCACCTCTTGACCACATCAACTCAATCCTCAAAGATCGACGGCCAGAAATAACCTGCTCTTAAAATACTTTGAGTTGTAGAAATCACAGATAAATGACCACCACATGCCCCTCTGTGGCAATTTTTCAGCACTAACTCGGCCTCTTCATGAGTTAAACAATGTTGTAAAATGGAATCTACCCCACGGAGGTACAAAGTGTTACCCACTATGAAGTAGTTCTTAGAGACGTGATGCAATCATCGTCATTCATCTCGCGAGAGGTGAGTAGGGGTCTTCAGTGTTTGTAAATATATTATGATATCCCCATACCATGGGTCTAACGTTGAGATTAAGAAGATGTGTTCATCAACAAATGTATCTTCACAAACCAACTCCTCATCCTCACTCGAGAAATCCAATATAAGCTCTGCAAAAATTAAAGACTTCTTCAATTTTGCCGATACAAACTCGAGATCGAATTCTTGCAGAATGACAATCCATTTGTTATATTTCCCCCCAATCATCCTTTTGGTGAGGAAAAATTGAAACGGATTGACATAGGCTACAACCAAGGTCTGGAGAAGGAGAATATAATGTCTCAACCGCTAAACTACATGTACGGTAGCTAAATCAAGCTTCTCGACATGAGAATAACGAATATCTACATCAATAAGGTTCTGGCTCAAATAATATATGACATGCTCTTGGAGCTCCTCATCCTCTTGAACCAAAACCATACCAATCGTCTCTAATGACGCGGCCACATATAATAGAAAATCATAGCTATAGTCTGGGGGACTAATCACCGGGGCCGATGCTAGGGCTTGCTTGAGTGCATTGAAGGACTCCTGGGCTCGTTCATCCCAATAAAAAGGGGTGTCCTTCTTCAAGAGACGCATGAAGCCTCTAGTCAAATTGGCAAAGTTGACAACAAATCTTCGCAAGAAGTTTTCCATGCCTTGCAAACACTGAATATGATGAATATTCTTTGGGGGAGACAACTGAAGTATTGCCTCAACCTTCAAAGGGTCGACTCTTATACCCTCTTTAGAAACGATGAATCCTAACAAATGACCTGACTTCACACAAAAGATGCACTTATGAGGATTTAATCTAACCGAATAGTGCCAACATCTTTCGAATACCAATCTCAAGTGATAGGGATGACGCATTCTCATGCGAGAATGAGAAACGAGGTCATCCAAAAATACTTCAATAATTGACTTGAGATCGTGGAAGATCAAGGTCATTGCCCGCTGAAATGTAGCTCTGGCATTTTTAAGGCCGAAAGGCATTTTCTGATATGCAAACGTTCCCCAAGGAAAAATAAATGCAGTCTTATGTTGGTCCTCGGGTTTAATCTGTATATGATTATATCTGAAAAAGCCGTCCATAAAGGAGAACACCTCGCTACCCGCACACTCATCCAAAATCTGATCAATAAATGGTGTGGGGAAGTTGTCCTTAGGACAGGCACGATTCAAATTGCAGAAATCAGTACATATATGGATCACTCCCTGCTTCTTATCCACCGAAATGGGGTTTGAAACCCACTCCATCAAGGGAACAGGATAGATGAAAACGGCTTTCAACAACTTCTCTATCTCTGCCTTAATCGTGGGTTCTTTCCTAGGATTCACTGCACGTAAGCGTTGTCGAACAGGCTTAGCATTGGGGTCAGTCTTAATTTCGTGCTCAACAATACAAGGGTCAATACCTGGCATCTCATCGTAAGACCAAGAAAAAATATCATGAAATTCCTTAAACAGCTCGGTGTATTCTAGAATCTCAGCATGGGAACATTCTTCCCCGATATAGACATTCTCTATTGTGCCAGGATTGCGAGAGATGTTGATAGGAATCGTTGAAGACATGTTCGCCATGTTTCCATCAGCCATCGAACCAGGAGAGCTTAATGGAACCATAGGACTACCAACTCTCTGACTAAGAAACGCCCTAAAATCCTCACACTCCAAGCGGTCAAGATCTAGAAGAAAGTACGATCTATGATGGAGTTCCTCCCATGGTGGCTCAACTCTTGACATAGCCTCGATAATCGCTTCATCTGAAGGGAAAACTATATCAAGGTAGTCGTGTGTGTGAGAAGACTGTACTGCCCATGCCGGTAGCACATAAGGGTCCTCCTCCTCTGTCCACGAGGAGGAAGGGCTAGACTCTGCAACAAACTTGAGATTAGCTTGATAAGCTATCATAGTTGCAGGCAATGGCATGTCCGTCACGACTGTCTCACTTGAAGTACTCGGTGTAGGAAGAATCCAAGGATGTTCCATATGACTCGTGCAAAAAGACACCGATCTCATAGATGTCGAAGCCTCATCAGAACTAGATCCTATCATAAGGATCAGTGCAGGACAACTAAAGCTTCCCATGAGGGATGGATACATGCCTACACCCACACTCCCAGTTGCCGGCTGAGAATGTTCAACGATCGGGATCGAAGCTCCCAAAGATGCGGTAATAGACGAATTCTTGAATGTCGTTTGATCAATTGTTACGATCTTCCCGTTATGTGGAAAGTATACAATGTGGAACAGGGAAGAAGCAATGGCTTGTATACTGTACATCTAGTTCCTACCTAGCAAGAGATTGTAGTCAAGGGGCTCATCAACCACCTCGACCTCTATCGCAACAGTTTTCCCTCCCAAACGGACTTTAAGGGAAGGAAGGATGCCGTGTGGCCTAAAATATCTCCCATAGAACGCAGTTAACATGGTCACCGATTTAGACAGCTCAGGGGAACCCAGACCCTTCCAACAGGATAAATACATCACAGAAGCAGCAGCGCCCTCGTCAATCACAGTGCGCTTGATGATCATATTAAGACATTCTACGTGAATCAAAAGAGACACATAGTAAGGAAAGTGAGGCTGAAGTCTTGCGGTTTCAAATTTGATCATGGAGGAAGAATCATCATCATTCACACCAAGGGCAGAAAGCAACACCTTCCTTTGTGAAGGACAACTCTGAAGCACTTCCAATGCAGACATCGCACAAGGAGTGTGGCCCAAATCCTTGACAACTGAATAGTTCTGGGTGGCTCAGGCATTTGGATTATGCCCTTAACACTTAAGGACTCCCTTAGGAATGCAAGGTACAGTCTCAGGTTTATCCATAGGTTTCTCAATACGCAAAGGGGACCCTGGTGGATCAGGCTCTTTTCCTGGGCTAGGTTGTGATGAACCATAATCTTTCGCATGGGTCACAACTTTTGCAGCACGGACCATGTTAATGCAACCACAACCACTAGTCTTCGATGGATCTTGATCACCACCAAACTGGTCATGGGACTTCAAGTTCATATTTTGATTGTGCGGTAAAGGGTTAGTTAGCACAGCTGGGCCCTGTGCCAAGAATCTCGAAGCTTTCTCAATACGAGGGCACAACTAAGTGAGGTGATCGTCCTTACATAACTTGCAAGGGAACTTAACCTTACATTCAGGTTGCTTGTCCCCCCTAGCATTCCGGTCGTTCTTGTCATTACTATTAGCATTCTCATTCTTATTCCCACCCTTACGATTATTTTTACCCTTTTTTCTATTTCGTCTGGGCTGCTGGTTACCCTTTTGGTCTGACGATTGCACAAAAAGTACACTCGCCATTTGGGCGGGTTGAGACGAAGCCGTAGCTTGTCCTAAAGCAGATTGGTTGATTGACAATTGAATGACTTGTTTTGCAACCGAATCTGGATGTTTCACACTTGCACAACCCACAATGCCATTGGCATGTCGTCCAGGTTTGACTTTGGGGTCGAAACTGGAATGCGGAGCATTGGGAATAATCTCATATAACAAACCGGACTGAGCATAGATCAAGTCCACTTCCTGTGCCCTAAAAATCACTTGTTCCTCATTCTGCACTCCGGATGTAGAAATATCCTTCGCTATATATGGCAATAACAACTTGAGGAACCACTCGAGGAGGAACTCCAGCGGTATAAAGGCTTTAATTAACCTCTTCCATCTACGCCACTCTTGAATATGATCAGAGATATGTGTGGCTTTATCTTGTCAAAATGTCGACAAGAGTTCAGTACCAACGTCATAACGCACTAGTAGCTGGAAGTGATTAAGAAAATTCATCGCAAGGTTGTCAAACAAAGTGAAATCTCCCCAAGGTAACTCTATATACCATTTCACGGCAGGACCTGTAAGGGTGTGTTAAAATAGTCTCAAACGGATTGAGTCCTCATGTAAGGAATTCGAAGAGCACCATAGGTGAAATGTAGTAATGTGTTCGCTCGGATCCTCTCCTGGTTTGCCCTCGAACTTAGGTATGTCTGAAGGAAGCTTGGTAGGGACAGCCGGCCAAGCCGGGTCATGAGCCACAGGATCATTCGTCAATCTCGACAAATCAGGAAGATTGAGCATCGTGAGGAAAGGGAGCATAGGATGATGAGGTCGATGGACCGCTCCCTGATTCATATAGGTCTGATTACCACCATGGCCTTGGCCACAGTGCCCTCCTCCCGTATGACCCGCATAGGATGGCGTGGAAAGACCATAGTGTGGAGGACCTTGACTAGTAGGAGCTACAAAGCCGTAATTAGGAGAATAAGCATGTTGTTGATACCCACCCCCATAAGATGAAGAACCCTATCCATACTGCGTCCCATGATAAGGTCCATAATTCATCACATGTGATGTCCCATGAGACACTCCGTAGGTAGGAAGATACACTCCAAAAGTAGGATTATACATACCGAAAGTAGGGATATACGCCCCGGAAGTAGTATCATGACCTCTATAAGCATGAACATAACCTCCTGAAGCAACATGCGATATGTAAACCTGAGACACAATTAGTCTAGTAACCACAGTACGAACCTGACTCGTAGCCATGTGCCGAATCAAAGGACCACATGAATAAGGTGGAGGGTGAACATTTGAAGAACTAGGGATAGAGGACAAAGGGATTTGAGTGATCAAGTACGTACTATTCCCTGTAGTCACTCATCTCAGATCTGGTATCCTAATAGGATCACTAACCCTAGACCTAGGAGGGATATGTGATGTAACTTCCACCACTAGGATGGAAGGTGCAATGTGACTAGTGCTCCCAAACCTCTCTGCATGGTAAGGAATGAGAGTGCCCCTAGGCATAGTGTTAGGCTCGAATTCAGATTCAACATGAAATGCCAAATCATGTGTAGGAAAACTAGACATACCATAATTACCATAGCTAGTGCTGGCGGGTTCAAAATGAGTCTCGGTGTCCTCCGGCATTCCATATTGGTAACGCGTTAATGGGGGATCAACCCTAGAGTGAGTAGTTCTATCATGCATGGTTTCTATCTTAGAAAGCATAGGACCTAACTCAGCCAAGTCGGGTGAAGGATCGTAAGTAGGAGTAAACTCCCCATCGTCTACACAAATGGGAGAAGGTGGTTTAGGAATACCTTCTAAATGGTCTCCCATGGTGTGTGAATCAATGTGCGAAATAGTCTGCCTAGAATATCTAGGTCTCTCTCCCAAAGGAGGAGGAGAAGTAGAAGACGAAAGTCCTGTTAAATGACGAGAACAGCTAGGAGCCGCACCTGAATCCACAATGACTCAAAAAATAGAAAAGACTCTCTATTTATGTAAACCCTAAGCCAACTATCATGCACAGAGCAATCACTAATAAAATCTAAAGCCAAATGTAAGCAAACAAGGGTTGGATAAGTGAGCTCCCGAATGAAGCAGGTATGTCTTACCTAGGAGAGGCTTGAGACTCCCATACACAACAAGCAGAGGTACGTAACCAATTATTGTGGCCCTCCACTTCAACGCGTAAAGTGACTGTGTTGTCCGACCCCAACCTGGCCGGGACACCCGTAGAATAACCCCTGCAAAGTACCCCATCGATATCCTAGGTAAGGCCACTAAGGTCACCTCAATATAATCAATGCTCAGGCGGACAATCGCAGGCGGGATTGACTGTATGGGCAGGGTAGCAAAGCTCGAAACTCTCGAAAGAGCCCCTAGATACAAATACAATCCTGGAAATGTCTCCGGTGCTACTCAGTTATGACTAGGGGTAATCCCAATCAATAACCACTCACACAGCATCATGCTTAACTCCCTTTTGAGAGGAGGATCCTGAGAAACACTAGTTACACCAAGGATTTCACACACTCACCTGGACAGACACATACATGTTGTTGTTTAGTGATCTTGGAGAATTTACTTACAATGAACTATTCCAAGATCCTAAAACCTAATCTTGTTGGTGCACCCTATAAAAGAAAAGAGTGTAGTTCATTTTAATTTAGCGTTGATTTTAATTGGATTTATTACTCAAAAGAGGGATATGGTTGTGCAACTAATGGTGTTATGACACAACATGAAGTAAAATGCACACCTAACAATCAATGCAAATGCATTGTGTCCATGAAAACAAGGTATGCTACTACATGAAATGCACAATTTTTCTTCAAATGGTGAATGCAAGCTTTCCTATATGAAATCCTAACTAATATGCCAAAGCAAATCTAGTGCAAGTATAATGCAAAATGTAAAATGCAATGCATGATGATAAGCAAATATTTTTGGATTTTTTGAAATAAAATGAGATGCAAAAAGCAAAAGAATGATTCTATGACCCCTAGACTCTACAAGAACACATAAACAACACTCAAGCAAAGCACTAAGGTAAAAGAACTCTAATGCACTAATCTCAAACAAAAAATAAAAAATGCCATGACAAGAACCTTCTTAAAAAGAAAAAATTTAGCCTAAAAAAACGTTTCTGGTCAGAAACAGAGGTATAAACAGACTCAGGCAGTGCAAAAGGAGACTCAGCAAACATCAAACTTCACCCAGCAACCATTTAAATTCCCCCAAAAAGGAAAAAGTAAGGGCATATGTGACTGTTCACAGTAAAACCGCATGTATACGCGGAAATCGAAGAGAAACCCGCGTGTATACGCGATTGTGAGTTAAAAACTTGCGTACAGGAAGAAAGGTGCATAAAATCAAGGCAAACAGATAGGCTGAGACAAAATTCACACCAATCAGACACTGCCAGGCATACATGCCCCCAGACATGACACATAAACAAGAGAGAGAGCAATTCAAATTCATTGAATGCCGATAAAACAACCCCCAAAGGACAACTACTAGGAACTCCCCAAGCAGAGTCACCAATTCTGTTATGGAGAGAAATTCTTATGGTTTCGGGTACCACAACAAATAGCTTGAATCCAGAAATCAATCCTTTCCAATATGCAATAGAAATTAAATGTCTAACACTAAAGGATCAGACCTCTTACCTTATTCCGGACGGTTGAAGTAGATCCCTGTTGAGCTTTCCAACTTCAGCTTGTATTGATAGATTACTTCATCAACAACAAATAAACAATGCAAGCATTCTATATATCATGGTGTTAGATCTATTCTAGCATATATAATCAATAATGTATAAGCATTTGACATAATCCAATGGATAAAATATTCATTCAAAACACACATTATTGGACAGGAAAAGATATTTCTATTAATATAAATAAGAGATTACAAGATACAACCTCTGTCGGCACGTCTGCGAACCGAAGAAACTGAATCCCCCACTTGGGCCTCCACCACTTCAATCCTCCATCTCTCAATAGCAATCTCACAAGCAAACGGAAAGCTTGGGAAGAACACACAAGTTCTCCAAGGGACAAAGGGATGCAGACTCAAGCATAAGTTCCGGCAATAATGGACTATAGTTTCTTTGCTCTTAATTCTCTCTTCTGCCTTCAATGTACCAAGGGGTTCCTTATATAGCTTTTCAAAGGGGTAGTGAAAGGTCGAATCTGAGCGATATCAAGGCATAGGGAAGGCCAGGAGTCAAGTGAGTTGGATCCATGTCAAGGAAAAATCCAAAAGGATTTGGATTTTGTACACATCCCGATGTACGCAGTTTTAGTGGTCAGACCTGCGTATATATGCGATTATAGGTTTAAAAGTCACATGTATCATTTTTCTCATGTTTTTAGAGATGTTCAAGGAAACATCAAAGGAGTCTGCAGCGGGACAGGGAAAGGCCATACAAAGTGTGATACACCTGGAGTTGTGAAATCAGCTATAACATCCATGAAAATAGAATTTGAGATGACTGATTTAGGAATGATGAAATATTTTCTTGGAATTGAAGTAACACAATCTGAAGATGGTATTTTTATATGTTAATCTAAATATGAAAATGATGTATTGAAAATATTGAGAATGATGAATTGTAATCCAATTGTAACTGCAATTGCAATTGCAATTGATGATGGGTCAAAGGTTGATCCAATGTTGTATAAGAGACTGGTTGGAAGTCTCATGTACTTAACTGTAACAAGACCTAATACAATGTTTGCGGTAAGTTTGATTTCAATATTTATGGAATCGCCAAAGAGTACCCACTGCCAAGATGGAAAGAGGATTTTTAGATATATTGCTTGAACAAAAAATTTTGGTATCTAGTATACCTCATATTCAAACTTTAAATTAATTGGATATATTGACAATGATTTTGTAGGTTCTATAGATGATATAAAGAGCACATATGGATTTGATTTCAGTTTTGGATCGTGTTCAGTAGCATGGGATTCGAAGAAGTGGCCCATAGTAACACTATCCTCTGTTGAGGCAGAGTATGTTGCAGCAACAACAACTACATGTCAAACTGTATGGATGAGAAGAACTCTTTCTGAATTACAGCATGAACATAATGAACCAACTCAAAATTTACGTGACAATAAATCAACTATTGCACAATCAAGGAATCACGTATTTCATAAAAGAAGTAAGCATATTGATACAAGGTATCATTTTATTCGAGAACTGATAAATAACAATGAAATCAATGTGGAATTTTGCAGATCAGAAAATCAGTTTGCATATCTATTTACAAAACCATTGGGAAAAGATTTGTTTGAGCTTCATAGAAAAAACATTGGACATTTTAAACTGTAACAGAAAGTTAGTATCACAATTTTTTTTGAAGTGTAGCAATTAAGGTGGAGAATTTTGGAATCATATTGATTACTCCACCATAGCCTGCTGAGACACTGAAGGGCTAGATCTCTTGGAGGTGTGAAAAGGCATCATTGCCCAGAAATACATTCGCTTCAATACTGAAGAGTCACACACTGCCTCACCGCTTGACAAATATAACTTTATAAATCATGAAAATTCGTTTTGATTAAGCTAGCAATGCACATCTAAATTCTAAAGAGGCAACACCAACTTTTACTTTTGTCAGACTGTAAATAATTCAGATTTTTATAAGCAAAAGGTCAATTAACAATTTAATGACTGACTTAGTTGAGATACTATATATACACATCTTGTAATTGTGATTATACATAGAGTGATACACGGAGAAATAGAAACAGAGTTGAAACTATGAAGCTTACTGTGTAATTTTTATTTTTGCTCTGTTTCTGAGTGTGAAAAAGCTCAGTTTTATTTTGATGTTAGTTTGCTATAGCAGCTGGATTTTATTTTAGTGAATATGATTTATTAATTTCGTAGAATATTTGTGTTAAGTTTATGGACGTAGGGGTCATTTGAAACTTGTTAAATACTGAGCTGTAACAGAGCTATGAGTGTGATGTAGGTGACTGTTAGCAGTCACAACTAGCTAAAATAGTCTTGTCAGTTGCTGTTATTTGTAACAGCTAGTTGGAACACCATCTGTAGAGTACTGGTAGCTATAACAACCAGTTTCAATAGTATTGTAGGTGTTTGTTTGAGTTTTATGAGCTCTTTCAGCGAGTCACAACCAGCTATGAGCGCGAGCTATGACAGTGTTGTAAGTGGTGTTTTGAGCTGTTAGTGAAGTTTTAAGTGCTGCTGAAGTAGAGAGCGGCACTCCCTTGCCTTCCTCACATTTTCATACTAAGACAATAACTTTTCTTCTTTCTTTATGGAATTCTATCAAAGTCTCAAATGTTTCTAGATCAATAGGATCCTCTTCAACTACAAAATGCCACAAATCTTGTGACCTTAACACATTTCTTACCTTTAATGCCCATAGATCATAATTTTGTTCATCAAAAGATTGGCATAATCCTTTTGGTGTTAATATATCTCTCACTCCTTCAATCTCTTTGGTAGCGCCATCTTCAAAAGTCTTCTCCAATTTGATCTTTATGTGTGTTTTCCACTTTGTGAAAAGGTTTACCCAAAACAAAAAGGAATGGGTCATACCATACTCTCTATACCATGTTAAAGATCAAGAAAGTAATGAAGTAGAAAATACGAGGGAACACACAATGGGATTATGGTGCATTTCATGGGGTTGTACACAGTTATTCCCCCATATAGCAATGGTGCAGCAGCATAGAAAGATAGGTTCTATGAAACCTTCACTACAAAATTGTTTACAAAACACACCATTTAATTGATAAAAAATAGACTAGGTAGAGTTTCTTAGTCACCTATGACTGTCTAAGCAAAGAAACAAACTGCGCAGCAAGCCCTTTGCCAGAATTTTGCAAAACAAAAATGATCGCAAAGTTTGATATAATGATGAATTGCCTTTGGTTACAAACCATCAAGGATGAATAACCTCCAAAGGTGGCAGAACCCCATCAACATACATACTGCCATACTTCCAAATGGCCTTCTCACAGTACTGTTCATGCCCTTTGCTACATGAATCACAACAATGGCATCTCCCAACCATACAACCCACGCCAACTCTATCTCCAGAAGTAAAATTCTTCAATTCTGAAGCAACTTCAGTTGTTGTACAGTGTGCCTACTATTTCATGTCTACAAATAAAGAAAATTGTGTAAATTAAAACTGAATAAGAATTACCATGTATATGTTGTCACTGAATTGCTATTTAAGCTCAAGTGGTGTTGAAGAATAGAAATACATTACTAAGGATCCATCGGGTATCGAGAACTTTTCCATTTGTTATGACTTAGGTGTAGATCAGAGTCATAGATTCCACAGTGTATGATCTTGAAAGTAACGTCACACGACCTCATTTTTCTGTCAAAGAAATTTAAAATATCAATAAAATTTTGCTATAAAATGAAAGATCAAATTCTGTTACTGCATAGAAAATAAATTGAAATACTCAGAGAAATAGAAATAAATGGGCAAAGACTAGGAATCTTGTACTGGAAAAATCATTCTCTTGGGAGAAAGCAGAAAGATTTGAACACTGTTGAATATAGACTTGAGTGGTAGACAAACACAACAATATTCAACGGGGTTGTGGTTTGGCTTGAATTTGATAAGAAATCATTAAAACTTCCCATTTCAAAGGATAAATGTTTCCAACCCAACCAAACATCAAATCAAAGTTCTTTCCATGTCTCATTTCTGGATCAATGTTGAAAGCCGAGGAGGGTTTAGAGTGTTGTCTAGAGCGTTTAGTGTAATTTTTCAATTTTTAATAATTTAATATTGAAATGTTACAATTTAAAATTAGTATAGTTGCTTAACTTGTAGTTGGTGAACATTGATAGTAGTTGGTGAACACTGATAGGTTACAAGTTAAGTGTTATTAACAAGTTTTTTGTTCTTCACATTGCACAAATTCCTCATTATCCATGAGCTACCATTTATTGATAGGTTACAAGTTAAGTGTTATTAACAAGTGTTTTGTTCTTCATAGTTGCACAAATTCCTCATTATCCATGAGCTACCATTTATTCATGAATTAGCTACGAGTTATCCATCCATTGCTACCAATTATATTTGATATATTTTTTTATAACTATTTATTTCTACTACTTGCCATAAAACCAATTTTGAAAGTACATTTTTCTAATCTTCCTGCAATCTAGGATAACATCAGCACTAGTCCACCCCTAATTCTCAGATATAAACACCTATAAGTGTAAATATATTTAAAAGGAAAAACAATAAATATGCAACAACACAACAACTATATTAATAATATTAATATGTCCCAAGACTCATCAGATATGTAACACATTAATAATTTTTTTAATAAAAAAAATCACTCGACAACAATGCTGAAATATTCAACATAATTGTAGAAATAGAAAAAAATGATTCAAAACAGATGTAGCTAATAATTGTTTTCATATCAACCTAAATAATGGTCGATGGTTAACTTTACTGTGTGACTCATGCTCCATGTGTAGTCATCCTTATTGTCATCATAATCATTATTCATGTCATTGCCATCATCATTGTCATAATCATTGTCATAATCAACATCCTCATCCTTGTCTTTATATAAACACATCAACGTCACTCTTATCATCCCTATTATCATCATAACCATCATTTTTATCATGGCCATTGCCATTGTCATTGTTGATTGTACATAGTTTTGTAAGCCAATAAGCCAACCATGGTTTTATATTTACTGGTTATGAAAACCAATAATTGTTCTCATATTAACCTAAATAATGGTTGATGTTTAACTTTATTGTTAAACGGATGGTCTCAATGTGTTGTGCCCCACACATAATCACTTTACCTTACAAGTCCAATATGATCGTCATTTCAAAATTTGTAACATTGAGGATGGTTCTTGTGGCTAAGACCATCTCATCTAAATCAAATTAAAAGAATATTGTGAAATTCAAAATTGAACGATTACACTTCATTTTTACATTTAAAATCTAAATATGAGCATATCTATATTCAAAATACTAAGTACTAAGAAAATATGAGCATCATGAAAATACTAAAACTGATTTGAAAGGAATACTTCAACATCAACATACTACCTGAAACAATAGACTGTTAACACTTTCACTAATTTTCAAAAATATGGACATCATTTGTATAATAAAAATACCGAAGTAAATTTGAATAAAACATTTCAACATCAACACTTTACTTAAAACAATACACTCTTAACACTTCTTTTCATCTATCTTAAGGAATATTCAAACCAAGTAGTTAAAAAGTATAGACATCATAGATCTACATTGAAAATACTAAAGCTGAGTTGAACATACATCCATTATCTAATTATGTGTCCTACAGAATATACAAATACCAAGTATCTAGAAAGATATGAAATAGAGGAAAGAAGAAACTAGTGAAACAAAGATTAGTAGTGGGTATAGGAGTGGTGTTGGTTGATATCAATCTTGGAAAATCTAGCTACCATAAGTAGTTCATAAAAACACTTTATGTAAAAGTAATTATCAATATTTTCATATTTTCAAAATTATTTATCAAAAACATTCTTCGACTTTGAAATAAAATAAATATTTAAAATTTAAAATATAGTTTTAAATAACATCCAAATTAAATCAAATTAGTAAGTATGGATCCCAATAAAAAATACATTAAAACACACTAGAACTAGATGGCAAGCCTTATTTACTAGAAAGACTCGTCTTAAGACAAGTCTGCTAGGTGTTAGACCCCATCTGTTCTAGTTGTCAGACCCCATCTATTCTGCCATCCGCATGATTATGGGCATCCATCATCCATAGATATTCATCTGTTGCAGTGATCGTCTTCGGTGATCGAAACCTGCTATCAAATCGCCGGAGTTGGAAACCTCCCATCATAGAAAGAGCTATCCATTGAGCTTCAAAGTATTTAATGGGGTTGCAGCAAGCTTGATGAATGGTCATCAATCCTGCAGAGTATTTAATGGTGCTGCAGCAAGCTTGATGAATGGTCATCAATCCTGCAGAGTATTTAATGGTGCTGCAGCAAGCTTGATGAATGGTCATCAATCCTGCTACATTACAGTTAACTCTGATGAAATTTACAGTTAAAGTCTGATGAAATTTACAGTTAAAGTCTTGCTACATTCACAGAAAATAAATTATGGGTTAAAACAATCTAGCCAAAACAAAAAAGAAAGGAACTTAGAACATATCAAATTTTATATTGTCTGGTTTGAGTGCAAGTCTTTGCCACTCTTGACCAGGGGTGAGAGTGTGCAGCTATAATTGAGTCATCGTTTTAGTTTTTAGTTATAAATAATTTAAAAAAATAATTGATACGATAGATTTTGTCATTAAGAATCTAAATAATTTTTAAAATTATGTACAGATCATTTGATGGAAGGTATGCCCAGCTAAAACTACATTTGCATTAGTAATTCCATGCAATGAAAAATAAAACAACTCTTTTTCTTCACTGGCAAAAAATTAAAATAACTATTTTTCTTAAAGAATATTTCATCCTCATACATCACTCGGGCCTAGAGGAAGAAATATAATCCCAAGGTGACTTAAAAGTCTAAAAGGCCTTTTAGAAAAGATTGTATGGAAGCTTTGTAATTTTTTATTAAAAAAATACAAGTACTTTTTTTCATTAAAAACTCATAGAGACTTGGCATATATATAAATACACAAAATTATTAAATATTAAATGATATTTTTTCATGTTAAAAAAAGATTATTGTTAAATAATAAAAAGAGCAATAAATTATTTAGTGTGCAGTTACACAAAATTAAAAAAATTAACATTAAAGGTAATTAGGTAAATAAATTAACACTAAATAAGGAAAGGATTTTGTTTTTTTTGCCATGCATGTATTAAGTTTTTATATTGCTTAATAATTATAAAGTCATTTACATAATGTGAAGTAAAAAATGACTAATTTGTCACATAATTTCTATATGAATATATTTAAAGTCATTTATATAATCCTAATAAAAATGACTAATTTGAATATATTAGAAAGTTATAATTAATATTTGAATTTTCTATTTGTTGGTGAGTCTTAAGATAAACATCAAATTTTTAATGATTTTATATGTTCTTAAGCCGTAAAATAATCCTTTGATTATATAATTAATAAAAAGTTTCCTTAAACTCTTTATCTATTGGACATATTGGTATACGTTCATTTTGTATAGTGGATTTTCATGTAAACATTTAGAACTTATAATAACTTTAAAATATGTTGTTAAATTTCATGTGAGTGTTGTCATACTTTGAATTCTATGTTTTAACTTATGTGAATGTTCATTTCGTTATGCAATCTGCTTTATAACTTATTTCTAAATTACTTGCCGAAAGGTTGAAGCCATTTCTGGGAAAGTTTATTTCTGTGGAACAATTTGCTTTTCTTCCTGATAGGAAAATCTCAGATGTGGTAGGGGTGGCTCAGGGATGTCTTCACTCAACCAAAACTTGTAAAAATATTGCTTTCTTTTTAAAATTGAACCTTGTGAAGGCCTACGACCGAGTGGATTGGTATTATATCAAACTGATATTGGTGCAGATCGGTCTCTCTCCTAATTTGGTGAATGGATTATGAGTTCTGTCACTTTTGTTTAGTATGTGGTGATGGTTAATGGAGTTCCTACTGAATTCTTCACGGGTTATAGAGGTTTAAGGTAGGGATTTCCTCTATCGCCCTATTTTTTCATTCTAGCAATGGAAGGCCTTAGTCTCCTTATCAGCCAGGTAAGATCTCAAAAGATTTTTTCGGGGTTTAAGGTGGCCAGGTAGTTGTTTGTCACTCATATTCTTTTTTTAGACGATGTGCTGATTATTGCTGGTGGTTCGCTGGAAGAATGGGTTTTTCTTCAGTCTTTATTACATTGCTTCTGTAAATCTTCTAGTCTTGAGGTAACTCCAAAAAGATCTTTCTCCTCTACTCATGCTTAGATGCAGAGCTAAAATATTATTTATTAAATACATTTCCTTATAAGTCTCGTTCTATTGAGGAAGGATTCAAATATCTGGGCTTCATCATCAAACCAAATGGCTATGCACCAAAGGATTAGGAATGGCTTCAGAAGTGTGTTGCCAAGAATATTAATTGTTGGGATTTTCGCTACTTATCCTTGGGAGGAAGAATGGTTTTAATTGAGTCGATCTTACAAGGTATCCCTGTTTATTGGATGACTTTATTCTCTTTTCTATCCATGATTCTTTCTAGATTGAGATCAAAATTTTTCCATTTCTTATGGTCGGGCTCTTTGGAATCTGGAAAATTTCACCTGGTGGCTTGGGATAAATTATCTATCCCTCATGACATGGGTGGTTGGGGTTTCAAGAATCTAATCCATTTCAATGTTTCCCTGTGTGCAAAATATTTGTAGAGATGTCTATTTGGGAAAGGTCGGTGCGGCATTTTGATTAAGGAAAAATATATTAAAGGTTTGGACTCATTTTTTTGGATTAGAGAAGGAGCTAGTGTTAAATCGGGAGCTTAAATAATCTGGAAAAGTTTAGCAAGAACCTTTCCATTCATATCAAATTCTTTGAGCTGGAAGGTAGTATGGGGCATCCAAACTCAGCTGGGTATCGATCCTATATGTGGGTTGGAGGATAGCTCTATTATTTCTCATGAAATGGTTTCTGAGTTGCACTGCAAGAATGTTTATGTATTAAAGGACATTCAGAGAAGTTCTGGTGCAAAGTACTGGGCCAACTCCTCGGCGTTGGAACTTTCTGGCAATCTTGTTGAAGAATGGGAGCGTGATATCTTGTCTCTGAACCATGGAAATATCACTCTCTCAGAATCTACAGACAAGTTGGTTTGGGCCTACAATCCTAGTGATGACAAAGTGACATCAAAGCTCACCTACTGTTCCATTATCTCTTTGCAAGCCTCATATGTTTCCAAATGGTGGATGATTTGGTTGTGGGAAGGAGAATTGTCGTTAAAAATAAATATTTTTATGTGGCTGGTTTTTAATGATAAAATTCTGACCTGGGAATTGTTGCAGAAAAGGGGTTACAAGGATCCAGGTAGATGCTCACTTTGTCTTGCAAATTCTGATGGGACACATCATTTGTTTGGTGAATGCGCATATTTTGATGAACTGTGGCTTTTGATTATGAACTATATGAAAATTGCTCATAGTTGGAAGAATGCATATGTGATGGAAAATCTCTAGGATTGGAAATAGAAGAAAGTTGGATATGATTATTGTTGGGTAAAATATCATCTTGATTAATTCACCTAATATTTAATTATCGACCGGGGTTGGTAAGATTAGAGTTGACACAAAATATATGCAAAGGTAGAGTTGTTCCTAGCGTATCGTGGTAATACTTTAACAAACAAAAGATCGAAAGATCTTTCAAAATGAAAAAATGAGTCAAACTCCTAAGAA
Organism: Pseudotsuga menziesii; assembly: GCA_001517045.1. Lineage (NCBI taxonomy): Eukaryota > Viridiplantae > Streptophyta > Pinopsida > Pinales > Pinaceae > Pseudotsuga > Pseudotsuga menziesii. Next base: position 22,442 of record LPNX011029468.1, read on the forward strand.
TTCAACTATCAAGGTAATTGAACAGAGTACTAGACCAGAGTGGTATCAAGTTATACTACTCTACTCTATAAACAATTACTAAAAGATAAAGATATGAACAATGCTTATTCTAATATACTGTTTTCTCTAGGAAGATCTATTTTACTGCTAAAAAACTTTAGCGATTGACTCCACAAGGAAGGATTTACAACAACTAGATATGCTTTCTAAAAACTATACATGCAACTAACAGATGTACATAATGGTTTAAACTAAACTATCTAGTTCCATTCTCCTTGGTTATTTTGAGGATAAGGATTCACTGTGAGTGGAACGGGAGTAGGAGAAATGTCAAAGTGACTTTCAAAGGAAGTGAAGAAACTAAAGGGAGTCAAATCTAACTTAACCTCTACAAATATATGAAAACTAAGAAACGTCCAATTGCAAGTGATAGTAAACATGATGACTTATAAGCAGATAACTCCTAACTGCAAAAGATAGAACAATGCTACAAGAAGGTAGGCATAACTTATAAACAAGTAGAAAACTTAATAAAGATGATTTTAAATCCTACTCTATAGGTTTCTTTGGTAACCACCTAATTGGAAGGGATAAATCCTACTGCTTATGATCAATTTACAAGGTACTAACAAGTTTCCCAAATATTGACATATCTAATCCTAAACTGTATATATAAAAGATGAAATCAATTCAAACCAAAGATATAATTACAAAGCAATACAGTAAACCAAAACACATGACATAATTCTTAAACATAAGGTGAAAAGAAGGAAGAAATAGGAATAAGACTTGACAAGTATTCTAAATAGTCTCATCTAATGCTTTAAGAAGAAACACAACCATTGTCTAACTACCACTATAAAAAAAGAATCGAAAAACTAAAGAAACAAGCTCAAAACAGATTAAAAACGCTCAAGAATGAATGGAAGGCTGGATAATAGACTGGAACACAGGTCTGGATGACAGGAAGAAAAGGTTGTTTGAATGACAATCTGCACACAAAAAGCACTAAAATGTCAAGGAATAATTAATCTAAATGATTTTGAGGTCATCTGATCCATGCACATGATAATGAAATGTAAAGAACAGAAATTAAACCTGTCTAATGATTAATTCAATTCTATGAAATAACTTAAATTGAATTCATTATTAAAATAAATCATTATCTATTTATTAAACAAGATGTAATATAACTAACTGAATTCATAACAAAATGGAAAGGGGAAGAATTGAATCTATTGTAATTGAATCAAAGCAATCTATTCTATCAACATAAACCAAGCAGTAAACTGGAAAGATTTGAAAGGGAAATTGAAAGCAAATTTGTGTGCAACCAGTTGCTTAACTCACAAAGGGAAACTACCTTAACAACATAATATCAAAGTGTAATATACGCTACCAGAAATGAATAACATGAACGATTTCAGTAACTAAATTGCATAAGAAAACTACAAATAAAACTATGCTAATTTAAAAAAGGGAAGAATGAAAATACAGAGGAATAGAAAGCTTTTGCTGATGAGGGGCCCTCCCAACAATCAGAGTGATAACTTGCTCAACGCTACTAAGATATGATCATGCACATAATAAGCAGAACTTCCATTAAAGTGAATAAAAGTATTACAGAGTTTATGGAACTGACTAATAACATGTGTACATGGCTAACTAACTATTTATCAACTCTTCTCACGTAGCAGAGTTTGTATATATAGTGTTTTACAAAGGGCGAGAAAGTCGAGCCTTTCAGTGGTCGACTACTCTTAAGATAAGTCAATCATTATGACAGATAACTAAACGAATAACCAACACATAACATTTTCCTCCTTCTTCGTGAGATGGTTCTTCTATGGCGCATGATGTGGCATACAAGCTCTGCTTCGGTGTGGCTGGTGTCAAGGTGTCATGAAAAGGCATCATGTGAGCTATCTTCCAAAAGGGGGTTCGTGCTATCACTCTAGTGCATGGAAAATAAGCAGTTTACAGGTCGTTCCATACTTTAACGCTTAGGAATCTATTAGTACCAGTGCGCGATTAGCTCGGCGGACTGAATGATGAGCTGTGCAATGAGATTGATATGCTCTACGCATATCTAGAATGGATGCATGGTTTGTTCATTGTCTCACCAAAGACTAATATCTGCAATAATGATTTTATATGTTAGCATATCATCAAATATCATCAGATTTAACCTATAAAATCGTGAAATAATAGAAATAAATCATAACTTGCATAAACCCAAAATATAGTCGTACCTGGTGCGGAAGAGTGAACTATATGACAGAAAATATGCCAAAATGTGAACAAACATATGTCAAACATGTAAATTATTAGCCAAAAAATGATGACAAAATTGGGATCAACATTCCCCCAAACCGAAGAAATTTTAGGTCCCACTGAGCACAAAGAGAAGTAAATCGGGAAGAAGACCGAGCTGCATCAGCAGCTGCCTTCGACTTGGAAGATGAAGAAGGGGTTTTAAACTTCAATTTTTGAGCCTGTAATTTCAATATAGCAAGCCTCTCCTATTGAGTTCTATGAGACAAATTGAAGGCCTTGTTCAGTTCTTCAATGGTCTTAACCTGCAAGCGCAAATATGTGTTCTCTTGCCGAAGATTTGCTATCATCTTAGCATACTCTTCATTTCGGCTAACTAATTGAACCAATTCCTGAGTCAATTGATCTATTGTTGGCTGATGCAGAGTTGATGGCGCTGCAGGTTGCTCAGACTGTTGTGAGGGACTCATCTCCTTGCATGGAACTTCGAGATCAATAGTTGGAATTTGTATTTCAAGACCCAAATCCTGAACAGGCATAGAAATAGTTTCATGAGAGGGTGTAGATATGGTCTCATGATCATCATCTTCAAGTATTTCAGCTAAAACGCTAGCCAAGGAAAACAGAGGTGAGGTAGTGTCGAGTTTTCCTCTTTTGGCCACACGGTCTGAATTTGTTGTCTGGATAGCGGACTGAAACATAGACTGAACCAATTTTTCCTTTTGGACTCTAGTGTGAGGTCATGACAGGGGTATAAATTCAGCAGATATAGGGATAGAGTGAGTGGACGGACTCACCTTCGATGTGTCATCATCAAGATGAACAACATTGGGGATTTTCTTCTCTGATGATGGACATGGACTAGATTCTTGATGATGAACATGTCGAGGGCATTTTTGGATATTTAAATGGGGATTAAGAACTTTGAACATGAAGGTATCCCAGGGTTGACTCCGCTCCTTAATTTGTTTTAAGATTAAGAGCTTGTTCAAACTATGATGGTACAAGATGCCCTTAGGGTTAACAGTATTCTTCTTAAGAATACTGTCAGTGAAAGAAATGGAATGGAAATAGGTTCACACAATGTTGATTTAAAGCATGCCTCATTCAACCAATCAAATGATCATGCAAACAACTCGACATGTTTAGATGATCGCTCCATTATGGCAATATTTGAAACGTGTGCCGTCAAAGATGCATAATTCAATGAGTTTATAAAGTTTCAGTTAGTTCAACCATGTCCAAAGTAAACTTTGGAAAGGTTGAACGTTTAACTTAATATGGATGCATAACCATATTCATAACCGTAACCTTGATTTAACAAGAGGGTCGACTACTTGATAGCTTATGCATGCGAGTGGATAATAGGCTGGGGGTGATGGTAGTGTAATGATGATTTGGAAGTACCCTAAGGTCAAATCACACCCATATGGAAGTAAGACAAGATCGTATTAGATCTAAAACATACTACATCATGGATCGAGATTAGTTATAAGACCCTTGTGGATGTGACTTTAATAGTATGACTCAACCAAATTTTAACTTTTTTCCCAAACGAAAATTAAGCTAACACTTAACCATAGGTGCTAAAATATCATAGTTGTTATTCGGATCATCATTTGAACCATCATATGATCCTTGATATGGTTCTTTGTATGATCCTTTGTATAGATTTCTATAAAAAAAGAATCGAAAAACTAAAGAAACAAGCTCAAAACAGATTAAAAATGCTCAGGGATGAATGGAAGGCTGGATAATAGACTGGAACACAGGTCTGGATGACAGGAAGAAAAGGTTGTTTGAATGACAACCTGCACAAAAAAAGCACTAAAATGTCAAGGAATAATTAATCTAAATGATTTTGAGGTCAACTGATCCATGCACATGATAACGAAATGTAAAGAACAGAAATTAAACCTGTTTAATGATTAATTCAATTCTATGAAATAACTTAAATTCAATTCATAATTAAAATAAATCATTATCTATTTATTAAACAAGATGTAATATAACTAACTGAATTCATAACAAAATGGAAAGGGGCAGAATTGAATCTATTGTAATTGAATCAAAGCAATCTATTCTATCAACATAAACCAAGCAGTAAAATGGAAAGATTTGAAAGGGAAATTGAAAGCAAATTTGTGTGCAACCAGTTTCTTAACTCACAAAGGGAAACTACCTTAACAACATAATATCAAAGTGTAATATATGCTACCAGAAATGAATAACATGAACGATTTCAGTAACTAAATTGCATAAGCAAACTACAAATAAAACTATGCTAATTGAAAAAAGGGAAGAATGAATATACAGAGGAATAGAAAGCTCTAGTTGATGAGGGGCCCTCCCAACAATCAGAGTGATAACTTGCTCAACCCTACTAAGATATGTTCATGCACATAATAAGTAGAACTTCCATTAAAGTGAAGAAAAGTATTACAAATTTTATGGAACTGACTAATTAAATGTGTAAATGGCTGACTAACTATTTATCAACTCTTCTCGCGTAGTATCGTTTGTATATATAGTGTTTTACAAAGGGCAAGCAAGTCGACCCTTTCAGTGGTCGACTACTCTTAAGATAAGTCAATCATTATGATAGATAACTAAACAAGTAACCAACACATAACCTTTTCCTCCTTCTTCGTGAGATGGTTCTTCTATGGTGCGTGATGTGGCATACAAGCTCTGCTTCGGCATGTCTGGTGTCAAGGTGTCATGAAAAGGCATCATGTGAGCTATATTCCAAAAGGGGGTTCGTGCTATCACTCTAGCGCATGGAAAATAAGCAGTTTACAGGTCATTCCATACTTTAATGCTTAGGAATCTATCAGTACCAGCGCGCGATTAGCTTGGCGGACTGAATGATGAGCTGTGCAATGAGATTGATATGCTCTACGCGTATCTAGAATGGATGCATGGTTTGTTCATTATCTCACCAAAGACTAATATCTGTAATAATGATTTTATATGTTAGCATATCATCAAATGTCATCGGATTTAACCTATAAAATCATGAAATAATAGAAATAAATCATAACTTGCATAACCCCAAAATATAGTCGTACTTGGTGCGGAAGAGTGAACTATATGACAGAAAATATGCCAAAAGGTGAACAAACATATGTCAAACATGTAAATTATTAGCCAAAAAATGATGACAAAATTGGGATCAGCATTCCCCCAAACCGAAGAAATTTTAGGTCCCACTGAGCACAAAGAGAAGTAAATCGGGAAGAAGACTGAGCTGCATCAGCAGCTGCCTTCGACTTGGAAGATGAAGAAGGGGTTTTAAACTTCAATTTTTGAGCCTGTAATTTCAAGATAGCAAGCCTCTCCTATTGATTTCTATGAGACAAATTGAAGGCCTTGTTCAGTTCTTCAATGGTATTAACCTGCAAGCACAAATATGTGTTCTCTTGCCGAAGATTTGCTATCATCTTAGCATACTCTTCATTTCGGCTAACTAATTGAACCAATTCCTGAGTCAATTGATCTATCGTTGGCTGATGCAGAGTGGATGGCTCTGCAGGTTGCTCAGACTCTTGTGAGGGACGCATCTCCTTGGATGGAACTTTGAGATCAACAATTGGAATTTGTATTTCAGAACCCAAATCCTGAACAGGCATAGAAACAGTTTCATGAGAGGGTGTAGAGATGGTCTCATGATCATCATCTTCAATCATTTCAGCTAAAATGCTAGCCAAGGCAAACAGAGGTGAGGTAGTGCCAAGTTTTCCTGTTTTGGCCACACTGTCTAAATGAGTTGTCTAGATAGCAGATTGAGACATAGACTAAACCAATTTTTCCTTTTGGACTCTAGTGTGAGGTCATGATAGGGGTATAAATTTAGCAGATACAGGGATAGAGTGAGTGGACGGACTCACCTCCGATGTGTCATCATCAAGATGAACAACATTGGGGATTTTCTTCTCTGATGATGGAGATGGACTAGATTCTTGAGGATGAAGATGTTGAGGGCGTTTTTGGATATTTAAATGGGGATTACAAACTTTGAACATGAAGGTATCCCAGGGTTGACTCCACTCCTTAATTTGTTCTAAGATTAAGAGCTTGTTCAAACTATGATGGTACAAGTTGCCCTTAGGGTTAACAGTATTCTTCTTAAGAATACTGTCAGTGAAAGAAATGGAATGGAAATAGGTTCACACAATGTTGATTTAAAACATGCCTCATTCAACCGATCAAATGATCATGCAAACAACTCGACATGTTTAGACGATCGCTCCATTATGGAAATCTTTGAAACATGTTCCGTCAAAGACGCATAATTCAATGAGTTTATAAAGTTTCAGTTAGTTCAGCCATGTCCAAAGTAAAATTTGGAAAGGTTGAACGTTTAACTTAATATGGATGCATAACCATATTCATAACCATAACCTTGATTTAACAAGAGGGTTGACTACTTGATAGCTTATGCATGCGAGTGGATAATAGGCTGGGGTGATGGCAGTATAATGATGATTTGGAAGTACCCTAAGGTCAAATCACACCCATATGGAAGTAAGATGAGATCGTATTAGATCTAAACCATACTACATCATGGATAGAGATTAGTTATAATACCCTTGTGGATGTGACTTTAATAGTATGACTCAACCAAATTTTAACTTTTTTCCCAAACGAAAATTAAGCTAACACTTAACCATAGGTGCTAAAATATCATAGTTGTTATTCGGATCATCATTTGAACCATCATATGATCCTTCATATAGTTCTCTGTATGATCCTTTGTATAGATTTCTATAAAAATAAGATTTGCTAGTTCAGATTGCTGCTAATCATGGATTTTCCTAGGCTGTTAGTCCACAAGAAAGTCATATGGGACAATTCTCTTGATCTTTTAATTGTGCTCTCCCTTATTCATCTAGGATTTTGAGACTAGATTCGAAGTTTTCATTATCCTACAAACACTTTGTCATCTGGCAAAGAAAAATGAGTCTTTTATAAGCATCTTAGAAAAATAAAGACAGACATTCTAATCCTCCCCCAAACCAAAGATATGGCAGTGTCCCCAATCCATACAAGAAAACTAAGTAATTTCAAAAATAAAGTAATAAAAGTTCAATCATGTTGTTGTGATTTTTGCAAGAAAAACAAAGACTAACAAAAAAATGGAAATGATTCAGATATATACATTAATAAAAAATAACAGTGCTCAGATATGTAGATATGTAAATTTATCATTTATCATGTTATGAGAATATAATTGAAAATGCCATAGGAAAAACTAGTCATCCATGCCTCATTGTAAGGATATCTTGTCATCTCAAGAATGTTTGAGTTCACCCTTGATTTTGTGAGATTTTACAGCTATGGGTCCCATTTCTAGAATAATCATATCCTAGGTATTGATTGAATTTAGACTATCGGATCCAAGGCCAACTTATGATCATTCTCTAATGACATCATAAACAATAAGCCTAAACATGTTTATTCATAAATTCTGAAATATTTTCTTTATAGTATCATTGTTTTACGAACCATGTGCATAGTGGTGCATTAACTAGATATCTTTTACCTGATAATTCCCCATTGCGAGTAGACCTGTTCAGTACCTCGACGGGTTTATCTTGGTACCATGCAAGCATAGCCCCACTGCCAGTGAGCCTGTTCAGTACCCCGATGGGTTTGCTTGCATTTATCGAACTTCCTTGTTTTTAAGTTGTTACTTAGCATTGACCCGCTACCAGCATGCCTCTTTAGTACCTTGATGGGTTTGCCTTGTATAAATATTTTGAGTATATGGAAGTCGATTGGTACTAGAGTGTGCTAAGCCCTGATAAACACATAATTCAAATTTTAAAGCAAATTTATAAGTAATATTTATAGTGGCCTGAACCATCAATTATGTCAAAAATAATAACTTAAAGGTGTTCCTTGGTCTCTCAGTCCATCTTCTTCATAAAGGATAAATAATGTTTCCCACAAGCAGAAATTCCACTTAATGTTACCATGCCACTTAATGTTACCCTAGAGTGTCCTCAAAATATATTTAAGACTCAAGTTTTGATAACAAGTATAGGATGAACTAGCATGCCATAGGTGTGAAAATTCTGAAGAACATGATGATTAAAGTAAGTATTTTGAGCAATTGTTCAAATAATAAAAAATGTGCATGTATGAATCAAGGCACCATATATAAAGTGTAACCAAATCATAGAATAAGTGGTTTAGAAATGATATACAAGAATACTTTAATTGTGCTATAAACTTTGGATAGTAGTCAAAAAAAGGAAAAATTAAGATGTATGATGAGTGTTTTCAGAGCACTTCCTTTTTCAGATAATATCTCATGAGCTACTTACGGAGATAAAGTACTTGTAATCAAACTGCAAAACCACTTGTTAGATGATTCATTTTTATTCATGGAAACATATATATCATTATAGAAAGAAAAGAGTCCCCTGTAAACAACTTGTCAGAAATGACTCTTTTTTATTTAAGGAAATATACACATATTTACATATATACAAGTGATGATAACCCACAATATTTTTAAGGATCAGGAGGAGGAAGAGATTTTGGGCAGGGAAGTCCAACGATTACTTCTATTTTGGTAGGATCCACCTTGATCCCTTGGAGCAAAACATGATGCCCCATACAAATGTGACATGCAAAGGTTTTGTTTAATGGACATTCCTGTTGGGGATGTTTAGTCTTACATCTTGGACAGAAGTTATTCTTCGATGCTCGTTCTTCTTTCTGTTTCTTCATGTAAGTTTGGTTTCTAAAGTGAGTATGCCTAGAAGGTTTTTTTGAGGTGAGAATGGGGCATCCCAATGTTCTTTTCCAGGAGAGATCTTTCCCCGATCAACCATTCTATTATTGGGTCTTATGGGGATAGTAGATGCTACTATGGATGTTTCAATTTGTGGGGTTACTATGTTTATTGAGTTTCCAAAGAGAGCTTTCACCTGGGCAGGATAGACGAAATTAGTGAAGTTCAACTCCTCTACAAGTAAAAAGCTGTATCATTTGGTTTTGTGACTTAGTGGAAGGTTTAAGGGTTACCAATGGTTATTCCCTTTGAACTTCGTTAGGAATGAGGCCCTTGGGACCTCCTACCAGGATCTCTTCTCTTTCTATCGCTTCCCCTGTAAGATCTCCAGAAAGTGTCTCTTTATGTTTCCAGTAGAACTACTTCCTATAGGTGTTTTCTTTTATGCCTTTCTGTTGATTTAATGGTTGGGATATTATGTCCCCTGTAAAAATTTAATAATAATTTTAATAAAATTTTATTGTCTTAATGAATCTACCTTGAGAATCTCTAGGTTTGTTCATAAAAACTAAAGGGAAACCTATGCTTCTACTACTACTAGATTTGTGGGCATCTCTTATAACAGATGCGCAGGTTCTTACCTCTCATCTTACCATTCCCCCGCCACCATCCTATATCTATTCTACCTTACAGAAAAACTCCCCGTCAACAACGCCAAAATGTTGGGTAAAATATCATCTTGATTAATTCACCTAATATTTAATTATCGACCGGGGTTGGTAGGATTAGAGTTGACACAAAATATATGTGAAGGTAGAAGGGTTCCTAGGGTATCATGGTAATACTTTAACAAACAAAATATCAAAATATCTTTCAAAATGAAAAAATAAGTCAAACTCCTAAGAATTCAACTACTGAGGGTAATTGAATAGAGTACTAGATTAGAGTGGTATCAAGTTATACTACTCTACTCTATAAAAAATTACTAAAAGATAAAGATATAAACAATGCTTATTCTAATAAACTACTTTCTCTAAGAGATCTATTTTATTGCTAAACAACTTTAGAGACTGACTACACAAGGAAGGATTTACAACAACTATATATGCTTTGTAAAAACTATACATGCAACTAATAGATGTACATAATGGTTTAAAATAAACTATCTAGTTCCATTTTCCTTGGTTATTTTGAGGATAAGAATTCACTGTGAGTGGAACAGGAGTAGGAGAAGTGTCAAACTGACTTTCAAAGGAAGTGAAGAAACTAAATGGAATCAAATCTAACTTAAACTCTACAAAGATATGCACACTAAGAAACGTCCAATTGCAAGTGATAGTAAACATGATGATTTATAAGCAAATAAATCCTAACTGCAAAAGATAGAAAAATACTACAAGAAGGTAGGCATAACTTATAAATAAGTAGAAAAATTAATAAAGATGATTTTAAATCCTACTCTATATGTTTCTTTGGTAACAACCTAATTGGAAGGGATAAATCCTACTGCTTATGATCAATTTACAAGGTACTAACAAGTTTCCCCAATATTGACATATCTAACCCTAAACTATATATGTAAAAGATGAAATCAATTCAAGCGAAAGATATAATTACAAAGCAATACAGTAAACCAAAACATATGACATAATTCTTAAACATAAGGTGAAAAGAAGGAAGAAATAGGAATAAGACTTGACAAGTATTCTAAACAGTCTCATTTAAGGCTTTAAGAAGAAACACAACCATTGTCTAACGACCACTATCAAAACAAAATAAAAAAAACTAAAGAAACAAGCTAAAAACAGATTAAAAATGCTCAAGGCTGAATGGAAGGTTGGATAACAGACTGGAACACAGGTCTGGATGACATGAAGAAAAGGCTGTTTGAATGACAGTCTACACACAAAAAGCACTAAAATGTCAAGGAATAATTAATCTAAATGATTTTGAGGTCAGCTGATCCATGCACATGATAAAAAAATGTAAAGAACATAAATTAAACCTGTCTAATAATTAAATTCAATTCTATGAAATAACTTAAATTCAATTCATAATTAAAAACATCATTATCTATTTATTAAACAAGTTGTAATATAACTAACAGAATTCATAACAAAATGGAAAGGGACAGAACTAAATCTATTGTAATTGAATCAAAGCAATCTATTCTATAAACATAAACCAACCAGTAAAATGGAAAGACTTGAAAGGGAAATTGAAAGCAAGTTTGTGTGCAACCAGTTTCTTAACTCACAAAGGGAAACTACCTTAACAACATAATATCAAAGTGTAATCTATGCTACAGGAAATGAATAACATGAATGGTTTCAGTAACTAAATTGCATAAACAAACTACAAATAAAACTATGCTAATTGCAAAAAGGAAAGAACAAAAATACACAGGAATAGAAAGCTCTGGTTGATGAGGGTCCCTCCCAGCAATCAGAGTGATAACTTGCTCAACGCTACTAAGACCTGATCATGCACAGCATAAGCAAAACTTCCATTAAAGTGAAGAAAAATATTACAGAATTTTTGGAACTGACTGATTACATGTATAAAATGGCTAACCAACTATTTATCAACTCTTCTTGCATAACAACATTTGTATATATAGCGTTTTACAAAGGGAGAGCAAGTCAACCCTTTCAGTGGTTGAATTCTCTTAGGATAAGTCAACCGTTATGACAGATAACTAAACAAATAACCAACACAACATTTTCCTCCTTCTTTGCGAGATGGTTCTTCTATGGAGCGTGATGTGGCATACAAGCTCTGCTTTGGCATGGCTGGTGTCAAAGCGTCATGCAAAGGCATCATGCAAGCGATCTTCCAAAAGGGGGTTCATGCTATCACTCTGACGCATGGACAACAAGCAGTTTACAGGTCATTCCATACTTTAACGCTTAGGAATCTATCAATACCAGCGCGTGATTAGCTCGGCGGAATGAATGATGAGCTATGCAGTGAGATGGATATGCTCTATGCGTATCTAGAATGGATGCATGGTATGTTCATTGGCTCACCAAAGACTAAGATCTGCAATAACGATTTTATATGTCAGCATATCATCAAATATCATCGGATTTCATTAGAGGAAATTTCAACTCAAAATGGGCCTTTTAACTTTAACTCAAATTCCATGTCATCATGTGTTAGCCAATGAAATTGCTTTAAATTTGAAATNGAATTTGGGGATAGGTATCATAAAAAAATCTACTTTTTTTTTCCGACATATCTCCTTGTGTTTTTACTTAAATTTTGATCGGGAGAGCTCGTTGGATGTGGAATTAAATTATGCATCCAACGAGCTCTCTCGGTTGAAATTTGAGTAAAAACACAGGGAGATATGTCGAAAATAAAAACAAAAAAGTAGTTTTTTTCTTTTCTTCCTCAAAAATTAATAAATATTATTTTATTATTTTAACTATTATTTTATTAATTGTTTTTAGGAGGCCCATTTTGAGTTGAAATTTCCTCTAATGAACCTATAAAATCGTGAAATAATAGAAATAAATCATAACTTGCATAAACCCAAAATATAGTCATACCTGGTGCTAAATAGTGAACTGTATGACAGAAAATATGCCAAAAGGTGACAAAACATATGTCAAACATGTAAATTATTAGCTGAAAAATGATGACAAAACTGGGATCAACAATTGTCTTCCCTTTTTTGTGTTTTGGGAGAACTAGACGACCAGGAACGTCTCCCTTTTTACTAATTCATTTCAAAGAGTTGAGGTTACCTATGTCAAGACTCTTTCCGCATTTTTAGAATGGCATAGAGAGAAACCAGTGAAAAGGAAAAGAGACCTCTCTTCCCCTCCCTTTCTGCAGGATCTCCCTTTGATTTACTTTGATGGTCCAGCAGCAAGTGGAGTCAATGGAGTGGGATTTGTATTAAAATTGGATAGAGGAAAGGAGATACAACATTGGTTGAAAGCTAGAAGGCGCTCTAATACTCGTGCAGAAATTATGTGTTTATGGGGTGGTCTCTTTGTTGCAAACTTGTGGGGTTTCAAGGATCTCCATATCGTTGATGACTCACAAGTGATTATTAATTGGGTGTTGGAAAAATCCCAAGTGTTATCTCTGGAATTATTCCATTGGTTGAATGAATCCATAAGACTGATGAGCGAATTCAATAGTTGTTCATTCTACCATATCTATCATGAGATGAAATCAGAAGCTGACACTCTCTTAATAAATTCATTGGGTGAGTTGGATGGAAGAATTCACCTTTCTTTCTTCTCAGATGGCTTATGTCAGCACAGGGATATAATGATCTTCTCTAGATAGTGTTTTCCAGATCTCAGTTTGTGTAATGATTGAGTGTTAGTATTTTCTCTGTTTTATCCATTAGTTTTTCTCTCAGATGGGAGATTGACCATCTTCCCAAGTTTGATTGTAGAGTTTTTCTGTATTGATGCTTCTGCGTTTGATTTCAGGCTAATGCACAATCATGCACTCCTTTAAAGAAACTTTAGATGCCACTGTAATACTGGACAAACTTGGAACCTTTGAATTTAGGTGACAATTAGGGGTACTTTCCTAACGTATTTGAAGATGAAGTAAAAATACAAAATATAGGTAATTGAATCAGCTTTCATAATATATAACATTTATGCAAAAAAAATGTGTGTATATGATTATAAAATTAGTTTCTGTTAAATTGGGTTTTCAAATTTTCAGCACATCATAACATATATGTTTGTGCAGCTCTAGCAATATATGAGGTAAATGATGTCAATTTTGGATAAAATCTTGCAGACATATAAAGGACATATGGGCCTAGTACAACACTATTTTTTCAGAATTTTTCATGAATTATTTTTTTATTGTTAATTATTGAAGTCAGAAAGTCTTGAAATGGAAATCTTATGTGCAGGTGTAACACTTTAGTAGAAAAAATTAATGAAATCCTTGATTTCTATATATAAGATTGTAGAGCTCGCTCTCTTCTAGTGCACCATATAGTTTTATTGGGAAATGGTGAAGGCAATCAAAAGTTCTATAAAAAACAATCGATGTATCTATTTTCGAAAAATAACATGTGTCATGTAGAAAAATTATAATAAATAAATAAAACATACATTTGAAGGAAAAAATTACATATTCAAAAATATAAGATTATACTCTACAATATTCTAAATTTTCATAAAAAAATATTGTGTTTCTCATAGAAAAACACACCATCAAAGCTTAGCATATTGATAAAGTTCTAAAAGACAGGCAATAGCCCTAGTTTATTTTTCCTAGCCAATAGGTTCGGTAGTCCGAAGCTATTTCTAAACATAATTCCAAGCCTTGTTCCCGCCGAGATTTTAAATTTTAAAAACATGCATATGCGTTTTAGCGTTATTCATATTGGATATGCGCTATAACGCATATGTTTTTTAGCTTTAGTAGCTTGGTACGAGAGTAAAAAATAGTTTACCAAGTTAGTGGATAGGTTTTGGGAGAAAACCCATCTAAAAAGAAAAGATCATGGTAATTATTGGCCCCTACATAGCGGTTTAGTGTGGTAAAAGGATGACGCTTAGCCTAAAATTTGTGAATGGTTGTGGATAATGAGATCAGATTATTGGAGGTTGAAGGCACTTGTTCATGGTGCTTAAGACATAGAAGATGATTTTTAGACTTAATGATGGAGTTTTATTGGCTAACCTTTCTCTAAGGCTCGAAACTCATATCCAGTTCTAAAATATTCCTAATGGTACCAAAACATCCACTATGAGGATAAGGATTGCGAGATCATTTATGTTGTTTTGAAGCATTATTTTTGTTCCTGGACACACAAAAACATATTTTAGGTCCTAAGGCCAAGGTGTCATCTCTCGACTATGTTGAGGCTCCACTATGTATACATTGTTCTCAAGAACTCATAATCATACTAATATTCCCACTTGGAGGTCAAATATCTTCTTAAGACGTGATTTTTTTCGTTCAGGGCATCATTCTTGGGTCAAGATTCGTATAAAATTCATTTAGGGCCTACGGCTTAGGGTTTCTCCCAAAACTATGTCTGAGACCTTGATATCCATACGTAGTGCTCAAAACATCCTATTATTTCTATGTACCCCACATGGAGGCTACGAATATGCTCATGAGGTCATGTATGGTGGATCAAATTTGTCACACCCCGGTTTTGACCCCATCGTATTAAATTGCATATGATGTAAATATTGTATTTAATAATGGTGTGGAGATCAAGGAAAAGGCCCCACCATGGATTTAGTGTATTATGTATCAACGATTAAAATCGATGCCGATGGTTTATGTGCTAGCCAGGAACAATATGTTTGAGACATCATGTAAAATGTTAATTAATAAAATACCATGACTAGCTCATCGCAACGTTAAAGAGATGGGGGCATGATTTCACAAGGAATAGGGAGGGGGAATTATCTAAACCCTTGAGCTTATGGGAAAATCCGTGTCTAAGGGGAAAACCCATAAGTGGTTCACTACCCTTTTCGTCTTTTACGCCTAGTAATCTAAGTGGGTGAGGAGAGTTATTTCCTTGTGGCTTGGGAGGTGTGGGTAGCCATCACTTCTCGTAGGGTCTTCAGTCTTAGATGAAACGCATGCCCAAGAAAGGGTCACCCATTTTTCCCTCACGCAGTGGGAAGCTCGTAGAGCTCTTTTCCCTCACGATTTTGTTGTTGTCCGCGTGTGATGCCTGGGGCATCCACACTTTTCTCTTTGTTGCATCCTTGGAGTTGTGGTGTGTACCCCATTCACATTTTGTAGATTTTTATGTTTTCCCCAAGGTTGGGGAGTGGTTTGGTGAACATTCAGTGGTTGAGATCTTTGTTGGGCTATGCTTGTGTTGATTTCCATATTGGGGAATCTCGTTAGTGTGGTTGCACAACAAATGGAGGAGAAGACCCATGAATTTGGGTGATTGCTAAGGTCGTTTTGGCCATGAAAATCCATTGATCACTGGTGACATTGATTTTTGCCCGAGGGTTGTTTTACCTTAGTTGGAACTTCTGATTTTGGATCCCATGATGTTTTCTTGCAACCCCAGAACCTTGAAATTGTTATGTATTCCTCTATTGTTTTGGTCTGAACTGTATGCAAAACTAGGAGTGGAAGAGATGTAGAATGTGCTTGATAGACCTAGTGTGGAACCTCACAATAAGCTAAGAGTGGTTGGTGAACCTACTCTACACATATTGAGGAGCACTGGAAGGGAAGGGATAGCTTGAGGGACTATGGAGCAAAGAAGGGGACACTTCCTTATGTTTGGTGTGTAGACCATGTGTATTTCGGGCCTGCTAGATCTTATGAAGGTGTCCTTAGCTCTGTGGATGAGCTTGCTAGCTTATCAATTCTTCTTGTCCACTGCCTTAGAAGATTGACAAACACAAATTGAAGGATGACTTGGTAGATAGCTTGATAAACCCATCTGTTGGCTTGGTTGTGTCTTTTTGTGTTTGGCCTTGTGTGAAATCCTTGGCTGGTCCTTTGTGTGAATGTTGTCTTGGTTGTTTAGCCTAATAAAACCATTAGTGTATTTGTGTGAATGCTGGCATGGTTGTTTAGCCCAATAAACCCAGCAGTGCATTTACTTCTTAGCTGGCTTGGTTTTTTATCCTGATAAACCCAGTGGTGTATTTGCTTGTTAGCTAACATCCTGATAAACCCATTGTGTTGGCTTGGCTGGTCCTTAAAGTGAGTGTTGTCTTGACTGATGACAGTCTGATAAACCAACTATTAGTTGGCTTGGTTATTGGCCTAATAAACCCAACAATATATTACCCTTTCTGTGTAAGCCTGATAAACCCAAATGGAAGGATGGCTTGGCTGGTATCTTGATAAACCCATCTGTTGGCTTGGATGGTAGCCTGATAAACCCATCTATTTGGCTTGGCTGTGACTGGTATAAACTTTGGCTTTGTGGCTGTGTAAGTCTGTGAAACCCAATTGTGTGTTGGCTTGACCGTGGATGCATGATTTGGGCGATGTGTGAGCCTATTATTGTTCCCTAGATCCTTGTGGAATCATTCAGAGCTCGGGGATGGAAATCATGCTGAGATATTGATGAGCACACTAGCCTACGGCTGGGTAGAATTCGTTGAATGTTTGAACGAATGAGTTTTGCTTTCGTTGTAGAATGCACTATGCATTTGTGTATATATTCATGTTTAATGCATGTTAATGATTTATGCATCTGTTATGTTTTTAATCCAATGCATGTTTATGTTTTTATGTTCATGGGGCTAGTTTTCCCATTTGACAATAGCAATGAGAAGGTTGCGTCCTCTTCATTGTCAGGATGAGGGGTGGGGACGTGACAGTGTGGTATCAGAGCTCAAGGTTGCATATTTGGGCCTCAATGGGCCATGAAGGATCAACTTATGTGTCCAGCTGATAGAAGCCACAGTAGAAAAAATACAAATTTTTCTAAGTATTGGAGAAAAATATCCCTTGTCAACTGTGATGATTGAAGATGCACCGATATGTCGGTTGGGTTAGATGAAGGAGAGCCTACACGACGACCTCGTTGAAAAGATAGAGCCGATAAGAAGGAAAAAAATTTCCAAGTGTTTTAAGTCCGTGTTAGCTTAGTTAGCTGAATTCAAGCCGACACATGTTGGATGAGAAGAGCCGATGCATGGCAGGTGGAAGTTGAAGACTTGAGTCGCAACGGTGGGTGGAAGTCGATATTTTCGCAGCTAAAGAAGAAGACTAAGGAAGAAAGAAAATTGTTCTAAGTGTTGGATTGTCGAAGGGAAGAAGATGAAGTTTGAGCCGCAATGGTAGATGGAAGTTGAAACTTTTTTTCGACGTGGTGGAAGACTTGGCCAATTGCCGATCGGATGAAAGTTGGAAATGTTTCTGCTACGGCGGAAAACCCGATCGGGAGAAAGGCATAAATTTTTTCGACGAGCGAGGAATATTTAGTTCACAGTGTCGGCTGCGTTAGGTGAAGCGAGCCGTAGTGGCGGCTATGTTGTATGAAGGAAGCCACAGCGACAGTGACGACAAAAAGAGGAAGACAGAGCCGCAGTGGCGTCTAGGTTTCCAAGAGGCAAGCTGATTTGGCGGCTGCGTTGGCAAGATGAGGCCTATAAGGAGGTAGAGGAAAAATATTTCTAAGTGTTGGAGAAAAGTACTCCCTTGTTGGTTGGTATGATAGAAGCAGCTGTGATAGTGTCAGCTAGGTTGGCATATTTGTGCTGATAGCATCGGTTGTGTCATCGGAAGGGAGCCGACACAGGAAGTCTCTGCTGAAACATCGGGTGGAAGGAAAAATGGTTTCCGCAATAACGGCTATGATTGCCTATTTTTTTTGACAGAATGAATGAGAGCCACCCATAATTCACTGACAACAAGAAAACCATTGTATATTGGTGGGGGAAAGGACTCAGAAAAAATGTTTAAAGAAATTTTTCTAAGTATTGTTATACAGCTGATTGGCACCTCTCCGTCCGAGTGCTGATATCCCTCATGTCGGCACACAAAAGGACACTTATGGATTGAGGTTTGCCTAGTTTCATTACACCTTGATTGATGATGAAATACATTGCCTATATGCCCAGCTGGTTACTTTGCTATTTTGAGATTTTGAGTGCATGCGCGACTATCTCTATTGGCATCTCGCGCATATGCGCGAGTATTATGTTCAGCAGGTCGCGCATACATCTATGCGCGGGTTGCATTTGTATAGAGTCGTGCATCATGCGTGGGTTGCTTTACTACATACCCGCGCATGGTTTCCTCAAAATTAGTTTTTAAAAACACGAGTTAATGGGAGATTAGTTGTTTCATTTACCTTAATCCCATTAACTGCTATAACCTCCCTAACCTTCGAGAACTGCCTCATTTCATCCATATAAATAGAGGCCTTGGGGAGGGTTTTGGATATTGATACTTGGAGAGCAAAGTTATGCTGGTGGATTTTCTACAGAATCTTTGGAGCAGAGAAACTCAGAGTCCTTTGGTGACAGAGGAGTCCCTTGTTCAGACATTGGGTTGTAACCTAAACTCCCTCTATTATTGTTAATAAAGCAGATTACTTCTTCCATATTGTGTTTCATGTGTTGTAGCTTGGTAAATGTTTATATTTCATTATAATATGTGATTTTCCTAACCTGCATCTTTATATATGAATCATACTGTATATTGGAAGAATTTTTGTTAACGGGTTGAAGGAGGAACTATCCTGGAGATTGTAGAAGTGAAGCAAAGAGGAAGAAGTTAGCTTGGATCAACCTTCGTTTATTACAAGTAAGTTCCTGCTACTTCCCTATTTCCTATTTGTGCTTTTATAATCAATTTGTCTGCAAGGTCATAGTATGTTGGTAACCCCTAGACCTAGGTTATTAGGTGAATTATCCATTACAACAGAACTGGCGACCCTGCTGGGGAGGCCAAGTCTGCTTTAGGTATTTTTCTGTTGTCCTGACCAGTGATTGCTCGAAGTCTTGTTTGTGATCTTTTGTCCTGCTTTCTTACATACTTACAACATTTGAAAGTCTTGGTTTTTCTCTGTTTTCTGAGAAAATTTTATACCCATGCGCGGGTTGTCTTTCTAGACAGTCGCGCATACTGAGTTATATACGCGGGTTGTTCTATAGAACAGTCGCGCATCATACGCGACCTGCACTACTACACAGTCGCGCATACTCCTGAAGACTGTGATTTTTGTATTGAAGTTTGCTTGTTCTTTGGCATGTT
>LPNX011029500.1:11902-23272 GCA_001517045.1 Pseudotsuga menziesii
GAGAAGCAATCAAAACAAAGCTTAAGATGATTGGGCAAAATTTGATAACTTAACCTGAGGGACGCCATAACGCTCTCGCTCATCACATCTACTACAAGTAGACGATTCAAGGTCCTTTCCCAGTCATTTGGAAGCCTCCTTACTTTTGCCATAGAAGCTGCTATTGTTTTAATAGCCAGGGGTAATCCGGCACATTTTTCTACAATTCTGAGGGCTAAGCTGCTCAACTCATTTGGAGGACTCTTGTCTGCACACCGTTCAGGGAAAGCATGAATGCAAAACAGCTTCATGCTGTCTTCCGAGGATAAAGACTCTAGGGTTTGGATGTCATAAGGAGGCGGCATAGCTTCTGCAACTTTTCTATTACGTGTCGTGAGCAGGATCTTCATTTTAGATTCCTTTTCCTTTGCACCGTGTAAAACAATAGCACAATCGCTGATACCAACCCTGATATGGCGAAAAGACCCCAAAAGTATTGAACCTGAAGTTGACTGGTTCCCGATTGATCACTTATATTTTTGCTGCAATCATGGTCATAATAAGGCAACCAATGTTTACGCAATTTGTACAGTTTTCTATTTTCTGATAACTCTATTATTCTACCCAGCCAAAACTAACGATATCTTGATCTTTCAGTGGAACATGTTACTATTGGTTAGATAATTGGAGCATTTTCACAAATGAAACTCAATGTTCCTATTGCGAGAGGGTAACATGTAGAGATGAGTATCTAAGTGTGGAGGTACAACAACATTATTATTTGTTGAGCTATCTCAGGTCTTTCAGCACCGTGGAGAAACTGAGTGGGAAAAGCAAGTGCTGGTGTGACAACTGCTTCCATTTGCAAGATGCCAAGAAGAAGTTGAAGGTCAAATCTACACCTCAAGTTCTCACTTGCCAGCTAAAAGGTTTCAAATACACAGTACATGAAGGTGAAATGGAGGGATTCAAGAAGTTGTTCTATCATGTTGCATTCCCCATGGAGTACATACTGCTAATTAACAATTGTGGAGATGGAGAAGCAGATGATTTTTTGTATTCTTCATTTGATGTTGTGGTGCATGTGGGATGCACGGTTAATGATGGGAATTACATTTCTATAGTGAAGAGAGGTGACCAATGGCTCATGTTTTATGATGAGAAGGTGGAAAACATCACGGCCACTGCTTCAAAGCAGCTTGTAGAGGATCCATGCGGTCGAGAAAGAGTGAAGGTAGAAGCCAAACTTCCAGCCACACCCCCAGAAATATCCTGTGATTTAGCACCTAAAACATAACGGTTTTCTCTAGTAAAATATTATATGGACATGTTGAAGTAGAGTGTTATGAGAATCTATATTTGAATTCAATGTGGACTCAAGCAATGGATGGTACTCTAGGCATTGCAAGGTATTTTCCTCATTACAATGTAAAAATGAATAATTATGGAAAACAAGGTTTAGTAATGACCACAACCGAAGCGACACAACTTTTCACTCCCTGCAAACTCTCGGTGGAGGATTTATCAAATCAACAACAACAATTAGCGCCTTTGGGATCAGTCTGGAATCATGCAGGAACTTGGGACAAAATAAATTTAAGCACCTGGGCCAACAATAGCATAAAGGAATTTCTCATTGATTTAGGTTCTTTAGAATTCGACATTTGTAAAGATAATATTTTGAAGGTCTCAAGCTGCGTAGGTGAAGTATTGATGGTGACAGTGCGCAACAAGAAGCGAATTTGTGACTCTTACTCGATGGACTTGAAGTTTCAATGGGATTGGTTAATTGAAGAAAAAATGAAGCAAATTTTGGGAACTTTAAATATTCCATAGGCTTCTTCTGTTGATTTGAAAGATATGTAGTTGAACGTGGATTTGAATACAGACCAACAAATCCCATACTTGAAAAGAAGTACACTTATTCAATATCTTATGTCCTTCTTCTCTCCCATTCACGATCTTGAATATTTGGATTTTTTTCAATCTTCAAGCCAAGAGACAATTAGTATGGCTAATAAATATTTAGTGCAGTTAGGTGTAATGATTTGTGGCCAGGAAGTTATGAAATTAACTGAATTATGTTTGAAACTTGTGAAGTTGGGTATCCAACCTTGATTAGGAACGATTACTTTGGACAATTTTCATCAGGGTTTATGTAAGGAGGGCCTTGTACTCGGAGCTTTGATGGAAATTGCAAGAAGGATATTTTTTAAGGTTGGTACAGAGGTAGAAAAATCAGAGTCTGATTGTTTAAAACTTTGTTTCTTCCATCTCGATGGAGACCTTTTTACTCTTCTCTCAGTTTACAAGAAGTGGGAGGATAAACGAAAATTTAGAAGGAAGAAATGGTGCTGGAAAAATAACATTAATGCCAAATCCATGGTAAGATGTAAAGATGATATCATAAAAACTTCGAGTTGTCTCTTGAAGAGGTTCCATGGAAAGAATAATTACAATTTGCATTCCCTTGTTGCTACAATTCAACAAACTTGCAACATCTACCGGCTTGGTATAGAGGTAGACCATCATAAAAGAGAAATCCAATTTTTTTAGATATAGAGAAAATACACCAAGAATTTGAGAGGATGGAAGATGTATTGAACTATGAAATGCAGATGGGTGCTAAAATAATCACTGACACAAAGCGCATTGAACTATACATTG
This sequence comes from Pseudotsuga menziesii, assembly GCA_001517045.1. Classification (NCBI taxonomy): domain Eukaryota; kingdom Viridiplantae; phylum Streptophyta; class Pinopsida; order Pinales; family Pinaceae; genus Pseudotsuga; species Pseudotsuga menziesii. The sequence goes on from LPNX011029500.1 coordinate 14,549, forward strand.
TGTTTGGACATAATTCTCATGTAACAAGAGAAAAGATTGGCATTCTATGTAATGGGAAGTTTTATTATGAGGTGAATGTGGAAGAAGACGCTGAGTTTTTAAAGCTTGTAATTTATAAACACTTATTCTCTCATGTTGACATGTCCAAAATTTATTCATCTAACAAGTTAAATGATGGTCTCTATGGGATAGACTATTATGAATCTTTAGGAAATGTGAACTTAAAGAGATTCTTATTATTTTTCTATTGGAAAGATAGCGACTGCTAGCTTTCCTTGTAGCATAAGAATGTGTGCAGTCGCTAGAAGAAAAATTCTTATGCTACAAGTAAAGCTAGCAGTTGCTGGCTTTCCTTGATCTTTTGTCATGTGTTTATTTCAAAATAGAGCACATGGCACAAGCTCAAGGTATAAGCTAGCAACCACCAATCACCATGGACAAGATTTTTCTATTGGAAAGCTAGTGACTGCTAGCTTTCTTTCTAGAATAAGTATGTGTTATTATCCTAGAAGGAAATGCTTATGCTAGAAGGAAAGCTAGCAGTCGCTAGCTTTCCTTGATCTTGTGCCATGTGCTTATTTGAAAATAGAGTACATGATACAAGTTCAAAGTATAAGCTAGCAACCACCAATCACCATGCCCAGGGTTTTTCTATTGGACTGCTATCTTTCCTTCTAACATAAGCATGTGTGTCATGCTAAAAGGAAATGCATTTGCTAGAAGGAAAGGTAGCATTTGTTAAAAATAGAGTACATGGCACAAGCTCAAGGTATAAGGTAACAACCACCAATCACCATGGACAGGGTTTTTGTATTGGAAAGCTAGCGACTGTGAGATTTCCTTCTTGCATAAGCATGTGTGTTTATGATAGAAGGAAATTCTTATGCTACAAGGAAAGCTAGCAGTCGTTATCTTTCTTTGATCTGTTGCCATGTTCTTATTTCAAAACAGAGCGCATGGCACAAGCTCAAAGTATAATCTAGCAACCACCAATCACCATGGACAGGATTTTTCTATTGGAAAGCTAGCGACTGCTAGCTTTCCTTCTAGCATAAGTATGTGTTATTATCCTAGAAGGAAATGCTTATGCTAGGAGGAAAGATAGCAGTCGCTAGCTTTCCTTGATCTTGTGCCATGTGTTTATTTCAAAATAGAGCACATGGCGCAAGCTGAAGGTATAAGCTAGCAACCACCAATCACCATGGACAGTGTACTGTGTATTTGAAACCTTGATCTTGTTCCATGTTCTTCTTTCAAAATGGAGCACATGGCACAAGATCAACGTATAACCTATCAACCACCAATCACCATGCCCAGGGTTTTTTTTATTGGAAAGCTAGCGATTACTAGCATTCCAATAACATAAGCATGTGTGCTTATTCTATGTAAATTTATGAGGTGAATGTGGAAGAATACGCTGAGTTTTTAAAGTTTGTCATTTATAAACACTTATTCTCTCATGTTGACATGTCCAAAAGTTATTCATCTAACAAGTTAAATGATGGTCTCTATGGGATAGGCTATTATGAATCTTTAGGAAATGTGAACTTAAAGAGATTCTTATTATTTTTCTATTGGAAAGCTAGCGACTGCTAGCTTTCCTTCTAGCATAAGCATGTGTGCAGTCGCTAGAAGAAAAATTCTTATGCTACAAGTAAAGCTAGCAGTCGCTGGCTTTTCTTGATCTTTTGTCATGTGTTTATTTCAAAATAGAGCACATGGCACAAGCTCAAGGTATAAGCTAGCAACCACCAATCACCATGGACAAGATTTTTCTATTGGAAAGATAGCGACTGCTAGCTTTTTTTCTAGCATAAGTATGTGTTATTATCCTAGAAGGAAATGCTTATGCTAGAAGGAAAGCTAGCAGTTGCTAGCTTTCCTTGATCTTGTGCCATGTGCTTATTTGAAAATAGAGTAGATGATACAAGTTCAAAGTATAAGCTAGCAACCACCAATCACCATGCCCAGGGTTTTTCTATTGGAAAGCTAGCGACTGCTAGCTTTCCTTGATCTTGTGCCATGTGCTTATTTGAAAATAGAGTAGATGATACAAGTTCAAAGTATAAGCTAGCAACCACCAATCACCATGCCCAGGGTTTTTCTATTGGAAAGCTAGCGACTGCTAGCTTTCCTTCTAACATAAGCATGTGTGTCATGTTAAAAGGAAATGCATTTGCTAGAAGGAAAGGTAGCATTCGTTAAAAATAGAGTAAATGGCACAAGCTCAAGGTATAAGCTAACAACCACCAATCACCATGGACAGGGTTTTTGTATTGGAAAGCTAGTGACTGTTAGCTTTCCTTCTTGCATAAGCATGTGTGTTTATGATAGAAGGAAATTCTTATGCTACAAGGAAAGCTAGCAGTCGCTAGCCTTTCTTTGATCTGTTGCCATGTTCTTATTTCAAAATAGAGCACATGGCACAAGCTCAAAGTATAATCTAGCAACCACCAATCACCATGGACAGGATTTTTCTATTGGAAAGCTAACGACTGCTAGCTTTCCTTCTAGCATAAGTATGTGTTATTATCCTAGAAGGAAATGCTTATGCTAGGAGGAAATCTAGCAGTCGCTAGCTTTACTTGATCTTGTGCCATGTGTTTATTTCAAAATAGAGCACATGGCGCAAGCTGAAGGTATAAGCTAGCAACCACCAATCACCATGGACAGTGTTATCAATTGGAAAGCTAACGACTGCTAGCTTTCCTTCATGGCTAGAGTTTTTCTATTAGAAAGATAGCAATTGTTATCTTTCCTTCTAGCATAAGCACATGTGTGCTGATGCTAGAAGGAAATGCTTATGCTAGAAAGAAAGCTAGCAGTCGCTAGCTTTCCTTTATCTTATACCATGTGCTTCTTTCAAAATAGAGCACATGGCACAAGCTCAAGGTATAAGCTAGCAACCACCAATCACCATGGCTAGGGTTTTTCTATTGGAAAGCTATCGACTGACAACATTCCTTCTAGCATAAGAATGTGTGGTTATGCCAGAATGAAATGCTTATGCTAGCTTTCCTTGATCTTGTTTCGTGTTCTTCTTTCAAATTAGAGCACATGGGACAAGATCAACGCATAATCTATCAACCACCAATCACCATGCCCAGGGTTTTTTTATTGGAAAGCTAGCGATTGCTAGCTTTCCAATAACATAAGCATGTGTGCTTATTCTATGTAATGGGAAGTTTTAGTATGAGGTGAATGTGGAAGAAGACGCTGAGTTTTTAAAGCTTGTCATTTATAAACACCTATTCTCTCATGTTGACATGTCCAAAAGTTATTCATCTAACAAGTTAAATGATGGTCTCTATGGGATAGGCTATTATGAATCTTTAGGAAATGTCAACTTAAAGAGATTCTTATTATTTTTCTATTGGAAAGCTAGCGACTACTAGCTTTCCTTGTAGCATAAGCAGGTGTGTAGTCGCTAGAAGAAAAATTCTTATGCTACAAGTAAAGCTAGCAGTCGTTGGCTTTCCTTGATCTATTGTCATGTGTTTATTTAAAAATAGAGCAAATGGCACAAGCTCAAGGTATAAGCTAGCAACCACCAATCACCATGGACAAGATTTTTCTATTGGAAAGCTAGCGACTGCTAGCTTTCTTTCTAGCATAAGTATGTGTTATTATCCTAGAAGGAAATGCTTATGCTAGAAGGAAAGCTAGCAGTCGCTAGCTTTCCTTGATCTTGTGCCATGTGCTTATTTGAAAATAAAGTACATGATACAAGTTCAAAGTATAAGCTAGCAACCACCAATCACCATGCCCAGGGTTTTTCTATTGCAAAGCTAGCGACTGCTAGCTTTCCTTCTAACATAAGCATGTGTGTCATGCTAAAAGGAAATGCATTTGCTAGAAGGAAAGGTAGAATTCGTTAAAAATAGAGTACATGGCACAGGCTGAAGGTATAAGCTAACAACGACCAATCACCATGGACAGGGTTTTTGTATTGGAAAGCTAGCGACTGTTAGCTTTCCTTCTTGCATAAGCATGTGTGCTTATGATAGAAGGAAATTCTTATGGTACAAGGAAAGCTAGCAGTCACTAGCTTTCTTTGATCTGTTGCCATGTTCTTATTTCAAAATAGAGCACATGGCACAAGCTCAAAGTATAATCTAGCAACCACCAATCACCATGGACAGGATTTTTCTATTGGAAAGCTAGTGACTGCTAGCTTTCCTTCTAGCATAAGTATGTGTTATTATCCTAGAAGGAAATGCTTATGCTAGGAGGAAAGCTAGCAGTCGCTAGCTTTCCTTGATCTTGTGCCATGTGTTTATTTCAAAATAGAGCGCATGGCACAAGCTGAAGGTATAAGCTAGCAACCACCAATCACCATGGACAGTGTTATCAATTGGAAAGCTAACGATTGTTAGCTTTCCTTCATGGTTAGAGTTTTTCTATTAGAAAGTTAGCAATTGTTATCTTTCCTTCTAGCATAAGCACATGTGTGCTTATGCTAGAAGGAAATGCTTATGCTAGAAAGAAAGTTAGCAGTCACTAGCTTTCCTTTATTTTGTGCCATGTGCTTCTTTCAAAATAGAGCACATGGGACAAGCTCAAGGTATAAGCTAGCAACCACCAATCACCATGGCTAGGGTTTTTCTATTGGAAAGCTATCGACTAACAACTTTCCTTCTAGCATAAGAATGTGTGGTTATGCCAGAAGGAAATGCTTATGCTAGCTTTCCTTGATCTTGTTCCATGTTCTTCTTTCAAAATAGAGCACATGGCACAAGATCAACGTATAACCTATCAACCACCAATCACCATGCTTAGGGTTTTTTTATTGGAAAGCTAGCAATTGCTAGCTTTCCAATAACATAAGCATGTGTGCTTATTCTATGTAATGGGAAGTTTTATTATGAGGTGAATGTGGAAGAAGACGCTGAGTTTTTAAATCTTGTCATTTATAAACACTTATTCTCTCATGTTGACATGTCCAAAAGTTATTCATCTAACGAGTTAAATGATGGTCTCTATGGGATAGGCTATTATGAATCTTTAGGAAATGTGAACTTAAAGAGATTCTTATTATTTTTCTATTGGAAAGCTAGCGACTGCTAGCTTTCCCTTTACCATAAGCATATGTACAGTCGCTAGAAGAAAAATTCTTATGCTACAAGTAAAGCTAGCAGTCGCTGGCTTTCCTTGATCTTTTGTCATGTGTTTATTTCAAAATAGAGCACATGGCACAAGCTCAAGGTATAAGCTAGCAACCACCAATCACCATGGACAAGATTTTTCTATTGGAAAGCTAGCGACTGCTAGCTTTCTTTCTAGCATAAGTATGTGTTATTATCCTAGAAGGAAATGCTTATGCTAGAAGTAAAGCTAGTAGTCGCTAGCTTTCCTTGATCTTGTGCCATGTGCTTATTTGAAAATAGAGTACATGATACAAGTTCAAAGTATAAGCTAGCAACCACCAATCACCATGCCCAGGGTTTTTCTATTGGAAAGCTAGCGACTGCTAGCTTTCTTTCTAACATAAGCATGTGTGTCATGCTAAAAGGAAATGCATTTGCTAGAAGGAAAGGTAGCATTCATTAAAAATAGAGTACATGGCACAAGCTCAAGGTATAAGCTAACAACCACCAATCACCATGGACAGGGTTTTTGTATTGGAAAGCTAGCGACTGTTAGCTTTCCTTCTTGCATAAGCATGTGTGTTTATGATAGAAGGAAATTCTTATGCTACAAGGAAAGCTAGTAGTCGTCAGCTTTCTTTGATCTGTTGCCATGTTTTTATTTCAAAATAGAGCACATGACACAAGCTCAAAGTATAATCTAGCAACCACCAATCACTATGGACAGGATTTTTCTATTGGAAAGCTAGCGACTGCTAGTTTTCCTTCTAGCATAAGTATGTGTTATTATCCTAGAAGGAAATGCTTATGCTGGGAGGAAAGCTAGCAGTCGCTAGCTTTCCTTGATCTTGTGCCATTTGTTTATTTCAAAATAGAGCACATGGCACAAGCTGAAGGTATAAGCTAGCAACCACCAATCACCATGGACAGTGTTATCAATTGGAAAGCTAACTACTGCTAGCTTTCCTTCATGGCTAGAGTTTTTCTATTAGAAAGCTAGCAATTGTTATCTTTCCTTCTAGCATAAGCACATGTGTGCTTATGCTTATGCTAGAAGGAAATGCTTATGCTAGAAAGAAAGCTAGCAGTCGCTAGCTTTCCTTTATCTTGTGCCATGTGCTTCTTTCAAAATAGATCACATGGCACAAGCTCAAGGTATAAGCTAGCAACCACCAATCACCATGGCTAGGGTTTTTCTATTGGAAAGCTATCGACTGATAAGTTTTCTTCTAGCATAAGAATGTGTGGTTATGCCAGAAGGAAATGCTTATGCTAGCTTTCCTTATTATTGTTCCATGTTCTTCTTTTTAAATAGAGCACATGGCACAAGATTAATGTATAACCTATCAACCACCAATCACCATGCCCAGGGTTTTTTTATTGGAAAGCTAGCGATTTCTAGCTTTCCAATAACATAAGCATGTGTGCTTATGCTAGAAGGAAATGCTTATTCTAGAAGGAAAGATAGCAGTCGCTAGCTTTCCTTGATCCTATGCCACGTGCTGATTTCAAAATAGAGTACATGACAGAAGCTCTAGGTATAAGCTAGAAACCAACAATCACCATGCCCAAGGTTTTTCTATTGGAAAGCTAGCGACTACTAGCTTTCCTTCTAGCATAAGCATGTGTGCTTATGCTAGAAGGAAATGCTTATGTTAGAAGGAAAGTGAGCAGTTGCTAGCCTTCCTTGATCTTGTGCCATGTGCTTATTTCAAAATAGAGGACATGGCACAAGATTACGGTATAAGTTAGCAACCACCAATCACCATGGCTAGGGTTTTTCTATTGGAAAGCTAGCGATTGATAACTTTTCTTCTAGCATAAGCATGTGTGCTTATGCTAGAAGGAAATACTTATGTTAGAAAGAAAGCTAGCAGTTGCTAGCTTTTTTTGATCTTGGGCCATGTGTTTCTTTCAAAATAGAGCACATGGCATAAGCTAGCAACCACCAATCACCATGCCCAGGGTTTCTCTATTAGAAAGCTAGCGACTACTAGCTTTCATTCTAGCATAAATATGTGTGCTTATGCTACAAGGAAATGCTTAGGCTAGAACGAAAGCTAGGAGTCACTAGCTTTCCTTGATTTTGTGCCATGTGCTTATTTCAAAATATAGTACATGGCACAAGACCAAGGTATAACCTAGCAACCACCAATCACCATGCCCAGGGTTTTTCTTCTGGAAAGCTAATGAGTGCTAGCTTTTCTTCTAGCATAAGCATGTGTGCTTATGCTAGAAGGAAAGCTAGTAGTCGCTATGTATTAGTAGTCGCTAAGCTAGGAGTCACTTATAATTCAAAAAACTTCTACTATGTATTAGTATACTAATAGTGGCATCAAGTAGCATTGCTTGGGATTTTGTATTACTCTAGTTCCATATAGATGTTATTCTTCACTAATCTACAATATAGGTTTAGATGACACCAAATAACTATTTTCGGGAGTACTTAAAATAGGGATGACTCCAATCAAGGATATTTGAATTTACTTTGAACAATTGATACAAAAAATAAATCTCAGTGAGCCATGATTATACAAACTTGCATGATCAATCATGGTTGGATTCCAACCTACTTAATAACTACATTCAATACTATTACAAGTTCCATGATTATACAAACTTGCATGATCGATCATGGCTGGATTCCAACCTACTTAATAACTACCTTCAATACGATTACAAGTTCTTAAGTATGGAAAATTTTTAGACATTTTTACAAGTTTTTCTAAGAATAGTTTTGTGTTTGTATTAAGATTATATACATTGATAACCAATCTTGTTTTGATTACGCTTTGTAGCTCCATCATAATTTATATGTAAAGTCCCTTTTGGCGGTGGGGACTAAATGGTGGGGAACAATGTTTAATTTGCACAACAAAATGATGCCATACCCTTTTTAGCTATTACAAGTACATTATTTTTTTGTAGATTGTGTTTTGCCTAAAATATAAGAGCACACTTTACATGGTTTAACCTTAACTACAAATTATAATTCAATTGTGTGTTACAGAATTTGTAGGAGTGACAATGGAAAGTAAAATTTTCACAAAAGGGGACTATGTTGACCTCCTGGTTAATGGTCAAGTTATTGGGCTAGGAATGGTTGAATCTATAGAAGTTGGAACTTATTATGGTGGAGGAAGGGTTGTTGCAGGTTATGTTATGGTTTTGATAATTGATGTCACTCAACCACATTTGATTGTGGAATATGTTGATGAAGGGGACACACATCCATGGAGGACTACAGATTTGAGGCACACCATAGGTAAATCAAATACCAAAGCATGTGTTAAGAATTATTCATAGTTTATTGAATGTTTTTTTGAGAAAATACTAAGTTTGTTATGTTTGGTGTACAGGTGCAAATGTTTGTTCAACATTTTCTATTGGAGACAAAGTAGATCTTTTACAACATGGAGTGAAGGTGGGTGAGGGATCCATATTCAATACAGAGCTTGGGAATAAGGTTCATGGAAAGATTGTAAAGAAAGGATGCATAGTGGTTAGAATTGAGAAGGTGTTAAAAAATAATGCTCCTTTACCACATCCAATTGGATTTGAGGAAACACTAGGGGGTGCAATAGAATCTTATGAGATTTGGCCAGAAATAGATTTGAAACCTCATTGTGAAGATCAA
>LPNX011029582.1:0-23465 GCA_001517045.1 Pseudotsuga menziesii
TGAGACCTCAGGCTCATGAGGTGCCAAAGGTATCTATCTCTAATAATGATCTTATTTCTATCTCGTTTTCTTTTGCAATTTCATGTTATCTAAGTTTAGCCTAGAATATGATAGGTCTTTATATTGACTCTTTTTGTTTCAAAAAACTTATTGCTAAAATTAGTATGATTGTTTGGGACTTAAATTCAACAATTTGTTGTTTTATAGATGTATTGGTGATTTAAATTAACAAAAATACCATTTTTCAAAGTTATATTCATATTCTTAAATTTTTATCATTAAAATTTAAATGATAAACAATAAACTATTATGATTATTAAAGTTTAAAATTTTCATTATTGTAAAGTCCATACAACATATCACATCCACAAGCTTTTTAATCAAGCAGTCAAGCAAGGGTTCCCTAAGCCTTGGACTCAGAGCCTCATTATCCCTATTTTTAAAAGCAGGGATACAAATAACCCCTCAAATTATCGGACTATTATGATTAGCCCCCTCTTAGCCAAGTTATATGGTATTATTTTGGAAAAGAAGATCAGCATTTGGCTTGAAAGTGAAGGTAAGCGGGCTAAAGGTCAAGCAGGTTTTAGAAGGCATCACTCAACAACGGACCACCTTATTACGCTTAGGATCATTATGGAGGAGTGCCGCAATGACAAATCCGATCTCTTTTGCTGCTTTGTGGACTTTAGAAAAGCTTTCGATACAGTACCTAGAAATAACCTTTGGAATAGGTTAGAAGAGCTTAAGTTTCCTTTCGAGCTAAGAGCTGCTGCGATAAGGCTCTACGAGAATGTAATTGCCAAGTTTAAAAGCAATGAGGGGTGGTCGAAAGATATTAAGTGTAATATCGGAGTTAAACAAGGTTTCCCCCTCTCCCCTACCCTTTTCGGCATTTACATTGATAAGTTAGAGGGTTGTTTAGAAGAAGCAGGCTGTGCTGGTTCGATCTTAGCTGGAATAGTCATCATCCTTCTTCTTTATGCTGACGATATTGTCCTTCTGGCAAGGTGTTCTTGTGATCTTGATAGACAACTTCGTCTTCTTAAAGATTTATGCTCTACAATGGGTATGACTGTTAACACTGACAGAACAAAAGTTATGATTATCAAATCCAAGAAGGACACATACGCTAATTTTGTGTATGACAATATCAACTTGGAGGAAGTGTCCTCTTACAAGTACCTAGGAATTGATATTCATCACAAGCTCAACTGGAACTATAGCATTGAGAAAAGGATTAACGCAGGGTGGAAAGCTACTTTGGTCTTGAAAATAACTGTAAAGCTGCAAACCTCGTGATGTGGGATAAAAAGAAGCTCCTCTTTGAAACTCTGGTCACTCCGGTTATCTTGTATGGGTGTGAGGTTTGGGGTTGCAGCATCTCTAGAGAATCTTGGAGAAAGATAGAGCAAATCCAGAAGCGTTTTATAACTTACAACCTCAAAATCAAAAACAATACACCCTATCCTATCCTCCTTATAGAAGTGGGTCTTTCCCCCATCGAGAGCCTAGCCATGACTAGACTCCTATTGTACAAGAACAAAATCAATAACATGGGAGACCATAGACTCCCTAAGTTAGCTTTAAACTCCAGCCAAAATCACCTAAGGCTCAAGCGTGGGTGGTATAAAGATACCAGGTCTTGTTTAAATCACTGGAAGATCGATGAAAATGTTGCATTGCAAAATAGTAATAACATTAAAAATACTATTGCTTCTAAGTTTAAAGAAAAATTGTGGTGTGAGAAAGATTTAGAGGCCAAAAGAAAACTAAGATATTATAAGGAGGTCATCAACCCTACTCTTGAAGATCAAAACTATCTCTCAGTTCTAATCAGTCCTAAGAAAAAAATTAATATAGCTAAGATAAGAACGAACTCGCATGAGCTCCACAGCGCAACTGGTCGTTGGACAGTCCCTAAAACTCCTTGGGAAGAAAGGATCTGCCACCTTTGTGAGAGTAAGAACATTGAAGATGAAAATCACTTCCTCTTAGAGTGCCCTGCATACACCCACATTAGATCCCAGTTTCATAACCTTTGTTACAATACCGACATTCCTAGCCTTTTAGCTTGTCAAAATTATAGTAAGCTCGGGACGCTTCTCTCCAAGCTCTTTGAGCATAGAAATATAACTTTAAAACAAACTAATTAATTTTCTTCTTCAGGGTCCGATAGACCAAATTTTGGTCTCAGGGGACGTTAACCATCATCATCATCATCATAAACAACACTCTCCAATCACGTGGGTATTAGTCAACGGACATCTATATACGTAATAAATTCATTTATCCATACTATATAGAAAGAATCTCTCACAATTGCATTTGTGAGTGCGCGATGGCTAAATTTGAGTGGAAGACAGAAAAATCTCACCCAATTTTTAGATCTTTAATGAAAGCGGTAAGGACATAATGACCCAAATCTGTATTTAAGATGTAAAATCAGATATAATTTTATCATATTTGATGCTCTCAAAAATAATGACGGGACGAAAATGAACCCGTATAAGTCAAATATTAAACATTGAAAAGCTAAGATACCCTTCTAAGTCAAACATTAAATATATTAAACATTGAAAAGCTAAGATACCCTTGTAAGTCAAATATTAAATATTAAACTTTTATGAGTCATATATTAAAGGTTGAAAAGCCAAGGTGTCAATCATATCGTAGCCAGAGCTTGGTATTTGGACATGAAAGATCATATATTATATTTAAGTTAGATATTAAATTTTATAATATTATATTAATCATAACTAAGTGAAGATTTAAAATAAAATAATGTAGGATATTTTGTTTTTCACCAGAGGAATCGGTAACTGGGGTTGGGCTAGTACTCGCGTGACACCGGGCTGGTACTCGCATGACACAGGGTTCTCGCTACCACTCTAGGTGCCCCACACCCGCCGCAAGATATGGGACACATGTAAACCAATTTACAACAAGTGACTTCATAACAATGGAACCGCCAATGAGCCACACCTGTGCGGGCTAAATAATGTAGAATATTTGTTTTTATGTTAATTTATAATTTTTTTTAGATATTTAAGATTTTAATGTACCAACATAGATTCAAATCCTAGGTTGTATCAAGCGTGAAGAGAGATCAAATCTATTGAGGGTCTCTTATTAAGTATTGTAGTGAAGGAGCTTATATTATTTATGGCCGACATATAATATCTTTTATTATGTTAGGAGCGAACATTACAACATCTCCCCCTTACATGGTTTTAAAACCATGTGCAAGGCCCTCCTAAAACCATGGGTTGTTTAGAAGACCTTGCACATGGTCTTAAAATCATTTGCAATGTTCTCCTAAACCATGTACAATAAAACCATGGGTTGTTTAGGAGGCCTTGCACATGGTTTTAAAACCATTTGCAAGGCCCTCCTAAACCATGTACAATAAAACTATGGGTTGTTTAAGACAAGACCAACATTTTCTTTTGAGGATAATTCAATTTATTTATTTATTTTGATAGGTGGAAACATTACAACATCTCCCCTATATTGTTTTGTTTTTGTGACCGACATTTATTTTGGTGGATAATTTTATTTTATTTTTGTTAGTCACAAAAGTTACAACATAATATGGACAAACGTTACAAGGTCTTCCACATAACTTTACAAGATCTCCCTTATATACTGGGTTGTAAAGCACCTCCGTGCAATGAGTAATTTTTTGAGGGTTAGAATTTAGTATTTTTAACCATTTAAAAAATCCTGTAGAGCAAACAGTTCAGAGGGGTTTCATGGGTTTCGTTTGCTTGGCGGCCCAATATCAAAACCCATTGCTCCAAGGAGACGACATTTAAATACCCCTGACTCGTGGTTTCTCAAACCAAAAGTTCATCCAACAAATCACAAAACACGGGAACATACAAAATAAAATAAAATAAAATATATAAAATTAAATGAAAATAATAATAAAATTAGATTAACATGTTAGAGACCAGATAACCAAAAAAAATCCTTTTAAAGAAGATCCATCATCTAATCTAAAAAGTTGCATTCTCTAAATACTTTAAAAACACATTTTTATAAATATTTTTTATTTATTTGATCAAATTATTTACATGAAATTAATAAAAGACTTAATATTAAAAGTAAAATTATTTTTAAAAACACATTTTTATAATATTTATTTATTTATTTAAAAAAATATTTATATTAAATTAATAAAAATACCTTACATTAAAATTAAACTGAAATTTATAATAAATAATACATCTTTAACCTAACATTTTATCTTATTAGCTTTCTATTAGAATTATATTTTGGCTTTCTAAATATTATAATTTTCAAAATAATTATCATAAATCTACTCTCCCATTAAAAAAATTTAGATTTGATATTTAAAATTGCATTTTAAAATATCCAAATATTATAATTTTCAAAATAATTATCATAATTCTACTCTCCCATTAAAAAATTTTAAATGTGATATTTAAAATTGCATTTTAAATTATCCAAATATCAATAGCTACTTTCCCATCTTTTTTAAGAATTTCAAAAAAAAAGTGTTTAACATATTTTTTATTCATTAATTCTGACGGTTATTCTTACTATTATTGTCGGTATAAAAAAACAATTTCTTCATCATTTTCAAAAAAATTGTTAAACATATTATTCATTTATTAATTCTGACTGTTATTCTTACTATTATTGTCATTATAAAAAACAAACGAAATAAACTAGTGAACCGACCATATGCACCGATCGGACGGTCGCGCGTGACCGGTCACGTCCGACGCGGCCGGTCGTCCGATCGGTGCATATCGTCAAGCAAATAGGTCGCGGCAAAACGAATTCTTAACAATTTCAGAAATTTTGTGAAACATTTTTTTAGTCCAATTAATTCTGACGGCTGTTCCTACTATTTTAAAATAACTAAAACAAATTAAATGTCGATGGTGTAAGTGGACAAACCAATTAAATTACTTTTAAAAGATTTTGGACAACCAGATCTGAATGATGTAACGTCTTTGGTGACTGAAATTTGACACAAATAGCAAATATTGAATTTAAAAAGTAATATGAGATTAAGACCTTAGATATCATAATAAGGTATGTGAGAATGGCGTCAGGGCTTACGTCATAGTATTCATTGAACCATAAATAAATAAAAAAATAGTAAGGTATGTGACAGTGGCGTCGCCGCATACGTCATAGTCTTAGATGTCAAAATAATAAATAACTTGCAGGTCCAGATTCAAAATTGTCAAATTAATATATAAGTTGCAACTTGCAGGTCCAGATTCGAAAATGACGAGGTATGCGATAAGGCTAAAATTAGATAAAGGGAAAATTAACTGCGCAAGCTTTAATGCGATATAAAGTTAGATATAAAGTTTTTTTTAAGTTAAATATAAAGTTATTTTAAAGTTTTTATTATTATTATTTTTTTTTTCCAAAAAAAAAAAGCGTAATTTTATTTCAAGCCGAGGCGATATAAAATCACATTCTGTAGGTGCATAAGCACATCCGAGACAAGACCTATCATAGGTCTGCAGAAAGAATAACAAAAAACAATAATATTACATAAGATGTCTAGGAATTAGGGATTTTATAATAATACTCTAATTTCCCTTTCTTCCCTCTCTTCTTTGATTTCACTTCTGTCCATCCCCCCTTCTGAGATGCAACTACAATCAGTTCTTTACTCACCTGCGCCACTTCTGGCTGAGCAGACGTTTTATCTTTATCTAAATCTGAGTTTTCTGATTCATGTGCACGCTTGGACCCGGTTAAGGAAGAAGCCATTTGTTGTATATTTTCCATGATTGTTTCCGTACCGGCATTTTTTGATTCTGAATGACATGCCTCCCATGTTTCAGCGGTAGGCATTGTTTCCTCATTGACCTCACCCTTTTGGTGTCCTTCTGGTTCGCTCTCCTCACCCTCTGAATCCTCATCAGTAGAGGGAGCATAATCTGCCTGCCATGTTTTCCGTTTTGGATGCAACCCCTATTTCTTTTTGGGAAACCTTTTTGAAAGAGGACACGAGTCTTGTAAGTGTCCTGTCAGATGGCAAAATCTGCATCGAAAAGCAGTATTTTCATAGTCCAGTGCCTGGATCCATTTATGCTTTTCATATATTAGCTGGACTCTATCAGGAAGACCTTTGCTAAGGTCGATCTCCACACAGATTCTTGCATAAGTAAATAACCCTTGCTCATTCAGATCAGAATCACTTTTAATGAACTTCCCAAGCAAATTGCCAATTTCTTCCAGTACTAGGTGATGCCAGAAAGGAAGGGACAGGTTTGGCAGCCGCACCCATACCGGCATTTTGGTTACCACCATAGTGTTGGCATCAAACTCCGGGAACCAGGGAGTTAAGAAAAGCCCCGCTCTCCCCCAAAACCAAGGACCCTGCTCAATGATCTTCTGATATTCTTCCATTGATTCAAACTATACAACAAAAAATCCTTTGGAACATAAAAGAATTTGACAATTTGTTAGAGTAATTACTGCTAAATAAACAAGAGCTACGTGGTTGCTAGTTCTTGTCTTTTATGTTTGCTTTTTATGTTTCTGGTGATGTTGCCATTATTCATGAATAGATGAATAAATTATTAAAAAAAAATAGAAATTTATATTTTGCAGATTACACCAATATAATCTGTTTTAAATCATAAATCTAGTGCAGAAATAACAACCATAATTTTATTGATCTTACGTACATTGTAACATAGGGTTTCTCTTTGCAGAATAGTTGTACCTTTAATATCATGAAAGAGTAAGAATTTTTTTTTCCTATGAAATCCATGATCTATGGTACAATGAGAAGTGGAAGACAAAAAAAACATCGTACAAATGATAATTGTATCCAATCCATTTAAAACGCAATCCTACACCAAATCGATGTTAAACACATAAAGACAAAAAAAACATTGCCTAAACTATAATTATATTGTAGTTTTCATGAACATTTATGAGCAACATTTTGACATATGGGGATGTCGTATCATTTGCAAAAAATATGTAGGACATAAAGGTCATATCATTTGCAAAAAAGATAGAAGTCAAAGTTTCATTCTATGTTAAATAGAATGAGTACATCAAAGTTCAAGTGCCTATGATATTTGTATTGTAGTTTTCATAAACATTAACATACAAAATTTTGACATGTGGTGATGTCATTTGCAAAAAGGTGCATGGCAAAGCTTTAATTTAAAGTTGGCACAACTAAGTTGTTGATCGCGAGATACTATTTGCAAATAAATGCAATCTTTTGATCAACTATATCTCCTTAACTACATAGAGGAAAACCAAGGTAAGAGCTTTGAAATAAATTTTAAAAAATAAAATAAGAGTCTATAATAAAATATATTAAAAATGAAATTTTTTTCTTAAAATTAGGAGAAATATAGCTTAAAATAGCTTCTGGATCAATTAAAATAGATATAGGTATTTGATTTATCTTACCTTCCACTTCCACCATGGAAGTTTGATAGTCTGCTTACCGATTCTCTAATGTTGCATTGATCCTGGGCATTGTCCTCACTAGATCACCAACAGGCATCTCCTCCTGTATTGTGTGAATGTTGCTAACAGTCTTCTTCCAATTGGGGCAGACTGGTGCATAATGCGGACCATTGCATTCCCAACACTTTATGGGTTCTTTTCGTTCAAAGTTCTTTGTATAGTTACTGTGGTTGTTAGAAGATTCTTTATTCTTTTGATTATTCTGATTAGTCCTTGAATTACTTTTATTCCCTTGGAAATTCTTATTAGGAAAATTTCTGGTGTTATTATTTTTAGAATTTCGATTAGGTACAAACTCTTTCTTCTTTTGTTCAAAGTTATTATTCCTTTTGGCCTTCCAGTTGGCCATACTCTCCTTTTTATGATTCTGTTCATAACAGAAATTCACTTTTCTCATTGCTTCTTCTAGAGTTTTCGGATTGTCATACTCAATCCTGTCCTTTATATGATACGGTAAACAGCTGAGAAACCGTTGTACCTTAGGTTTCTTGTCCACAATGTATGGCACATACCTGAGTAGACTTAGAAATTTACTATTCAGTTCTTTCATATTCATTGTACCCAATTTTAACTCGTAGAATTCCTTATCCCTTTCCTCATAGCACTGTTTAGATAAACAAAAAAAAATTGAAATATTTCTTGAATGTGCTCCAATTTATGTTTTTCTCTCTTATACTTTTTACTCTTTTTAAGTCCTGCCACCATATATCAACTTTTCCCGTAAGATTATAAATAGCCATCCTGGCCTTCAGTTGATAATAATAGTTATAAATTTGGAAGTATTTCTTCATCGTGGATAGCCAATATTCTGCTTCTTCCCCCTTTTCAGTTTCTCCATTAAATGTTGGCGGCTTAATCTTCTTGAACTTCCGAGAGATTTCTTCATAAGGTTTATATTTTCTTTTCATAGTATGGTGGTTATCTTCACTACTGTCACTAGTATAATGAGAGTTGTTTTTATCACCATATACTTCGGAAGATGAGCTACTTTGGTTTTTAACTTGTTTAGTCTTTTTATACTTATGCTGATAACCTATATCTTCAGACTCAGTTCTTTTACCCTTTCCCTTAGTATGAAATCTTTCTATTAAGATCTGATTCAGTTCCTCTTGAGCTCTCAGAATCCTCTCATTTTATTTCTTAATTGATTCCATCTCTGATTTTAATTCTTTAACTATTTGTAGTAGTTCGGAAGAATTATTGGTTATACCTTCTTGTATGGGTTCTTTTTGAAGATTAACTCGTTCAGTGTAGGATATTCCTCATCCTTAGTATTCTTCCAATCTATCCATACCTGTCATTACCTCGGAAACAAATTTCTCTGTGTGTATCAATCAAAGAAAACAACATCAGCATAATTATTTAAATTTACTATTCCATATAAGCAAGTTGAGCTTCATTAAGGCCTAGTGTTTGAACCTTGTGCTTTGATACCACATGTAATAACCCAAAAATTCGTAAAAATTTAATTTTTTTTAAAGTGACATAAAATGTCTAAATTCGCAGCTAAGTAACTGCTAATGGTTAGTGGAAAAATGAAACAATTTATTAAAGAACATGGGATTGCTTCTTTAAATGAACTTGTAGACTAATGGATGTAATCTTAAACACTTGTGTTAGTACTATTAATGACTTAACAACTTTAGTTCTATCAGAGTTAGAAAAGGACTTGCAATTTGCTACTGCTAGATATATTGATGATTAAATTTTGTCAAGTAGGTAAGAATTCTTGTATGAGATCGGGGCTTACTTAGCATTTTGCTAACTCAATTGGACTGCTGGTTCCTTACAGGTTTAGCAGGTAAGCGTAAGATCCAGTAGGTGTTATTTAAAATTACGTCGAGAACTACTTCCCTAGCATGATTAAGATGCTAGTTTTAGAAAATGTTTAAATATGTTTCTTTTTTTCAAGGAGGTAATGTCAATTCTTTTCCATTGTTATAAATCCATAGTTGTATTTATAACTAACACCATAATGACTTTCTATCAAAAACATAAACAAGGATTTAAATTGCAAGAGCAAGTACTTACCAAAGTTCCTTCAATTCTAAGAAGATTATTCTCTAAGAATCTAAAGAATACGGTTTGGTTTTCTTGTGTTTACAACGATTAGTTATTTACAATTCCCATAG
Organism: Pseudotsuga menziesii; assembly: GCA_001517045.1. Classification (NCBI taxonomy): domain Eukaryota; kingdom Viridiplantae; phylum Streptophyta; class Pinopsida; order Pinales; family Pinaceae; genus Pseudotsuga; species Pseudotsuga menziesii. The sequence continues at coordinate 9,627 of LPNX011029582.1, forward strand.
AGAGAATAGAGCTCATGGTTTTGGGCTTAAGTTCACTTCAAACTGTTTAGTGATCTCGCAGCTATTCTCACTTCAATACTCAAAAGATGTCCTTTTCTTAAAGCATGATCAAGTTCCTATGTTTTTCAATTATAATTTTAACAATGAGTTATTAGAAATTTATCGGGATTCTCCAACATTTTTAGTCTTCAGTTTTCTCGTACACTTCTTCAACAAATCAGCATTAAGGTTATGTTTTTAGAAGTTTATGGATTTTCCTTTTAACTAAAGTCATAAGCTATAATATAACCATCCCATAACTCTTTTACTATTTCAAAATAATACATCATCTATTCGACTTGTTTGAAAGCATGAAGGTCTTCTAGGATAATAAATAGTATTCAAATTATAACCTAAGGTAGAATACCTACAAAACAAACCACTATCATGAAAATCGAAAGATTACAATCATATCTTGTATAGTTCGAATTGATTGTTGGTTTTGAAATAATGCAAATGTTTCATTGCAGCGCTGACTCTAGGTTTCGACCCACACTTGGAGAAGTATTTGGATGGACACGTGGATAGGTTACATCCACTCGAGGGTTGACTTAAAACCTTGAAACCCTACTCATTTGCTTATGAAGCGAGAGTTCCTCCCTTGTGTTGGTCGAGCTGAGAGCTCTTGGCCATGAGAGGCTTGTAACCACCTTCAAACATTGGCATTGCACCTGCAACTTCTACGCTGTGACTGTTGGGAGAATTCGTTGATGGTTTTGGTTTTTTGTGTGTGTTGAAAAGTTACAGCGAGAGTGGGTGTTGGCTTTTCATTGTGGCCAGAAGACTGTGCTTGTCTCAATCCTACAACTGTTCACCCATAGCTTCTACCTTTGTATACTTGAGTCGATTTCTTTGTGTTTCCTTCGCAGAGGTGACTTCATGTCTTCTTCCTTTCGACATGGTGCCAAATGCGACCTAGTGTGGCCATTTCTCCTCAGCTTCGTCTCCAAGTTTCCATAGGTAAAGATTTACCCTAAACTCCGGCTTAAATTTTTTTTCTTACAAGGTTTTTTACAAATTTTAAGCAAACAAGTATTTATAATAATACGGTTTGATTCTAACATGTTTTTGCTCCCGGCTCCAATGCTGTAGGTGAAAATGAGCTCACGCTTCAGTTTTTACATGAGCATCCAACTGGTAAGCTCCAGTTCCAATGAGGGTTTTCTTCCTGCGTGACGTTGTGGTTGTTGGAAATTGGTTCTTGTGGTTGAAAATATGGCACGGCCTCGGTTCTCTATTAGCTTAAGTTTCAAGCTTGTTTGCTAATTGTAAAAGTTCTAGAAACCCTTAAAGGGTACTTCGTGTAGGGTGAAGAACGCTCTGGAAGCCGTGATGTAAATGGGTTTTAATTTTGTGTTTTTAGCCTTACGGCTTGAACAATGTAATTTCTTTCTTTTTAAAACAAATGAGCTCAGCTTGAAACTCAGTGAGGTTGTCGACCTCTGTCTAGTTAAGTTTTAGTTTTTATAATAGATTTTAGTAGGTGAAACAAGACTGTGAAACAGTCAAGATTTGTAAATGCTTTAAGGTTTTTACCCATGAGTAAAAAAAATGGTTACTGTTTGATTTATATACATATATTTTTGCATATTTTGGTTTTATTAATAGGCCTGAGCCTCGACCCTTAATTCTAAAGGCTGTAAGCCATCCCTTCTTATTTGATTCTGTTTTTGCAAATTGTTTATGTAATATTTTTAATTATTATCCTGTATTATAAGGATTCCAGTGCAAAGTTTATGGGACATTTCACTGTGTTTAAGAGTAATATTTTACTCTGTTTTTGGCTCAAAGGGTTAATTAATAAGTAAACCCTACAGTTCGATAATAATATGACTGAAATTTTCCAGTCATAAGGCTAAAACTTTCAGTAAGGATTCATTCAAACATCACACACAAAATACAACAAGATTCCAGTGAAAGTAGTGATGATAATGATCCGGATCTATGCAGGAATGCAACAGAATACACAAATAACCATAGAAACAAATATGCAGTGGAACTAACACTTCATTTCATTAATCAATAACTGAAACTTGATTACATATAGAATGGAAACAAACTAGCTAGAGTGATGGTAGCTTATCTCTGAGAAGAGATGTGGCGGCTACATGCCTATGAACTCTGTGTTACAATGAGGCTCGAAGGGCTATATATTATTGAGAAACAATGGAAACCCTACACCTCCAAAAACCTAACCCTAGGAGGTGAAACGCTAGAATGTGGGCCCCGTTGGGTAACTTGGTACATCAATTTCCTGGGGTCGTAACTTTAGCATACTACCTCCGTTTGACGCGCATGATACATCATTAGAGACATCAGTTTAGAGACTACATCCATAAACAACAAACATCAAGTCCAAAATAGACTCATACTTTCCTAACCATTCTATGCCAAAAAAACGTCGTTTAGGGCCTCAAAATAGCTCCGGAAGTTTAGGACCCGAAAACTGCCAAAAATAGTAAATTGTGCTATAATTAAGGAAACTGGAAAATTGAAAGAAACAATGGTGGGGGTCCAAGTGGAATAGGTGGGTGGCCACCAATATCCTCCTGGATCATTCCTCCCCCCTTAGGAAGCAATGGTCCCCATTGCGTTGAGTTCCTCCATGAGATGAGGAAACTTCTGCTGAACTTGGTCCCTGGTGAAGGAGTTGGCTTGCTTTGACAAATCGATATAGCTGGATCTTCTGCTGGCGGGTGTTCTTGATCTATGTGTCCATAATCCAATCAGTTGCGGCTTGTTCCATGCAGTCGAGCTTTAACTCTGTTGGTGTGAGTTGTCCTGCCACGTCTGATGTGTCTAGTAGAGGTGGAAAGTAAGGCCGAAGGCAGTCCACATTGAACACTGGGTGCAGAAAAAGGAATGGTGGAATATTGAGCTCGAAGGAATTATCCCCGATAGCCTTGGTGATGGTGTATGGCCCATATCGGAGTGGGCGAAGCTTGCGGTGGGGTCCAACGAGGCACTCCTTCTGCAAATGTAGCCACACTTTGTCACCCACCTGGAAGTTGTGTTGCACCCGATGTTGATCATGTCCCTGCTTGTACTTAGCATTGGATCTGTCCAATATTTCATGAACTTGTTGGAGAATTTTTTGAATGCGCTCAATGAATCTTTTTGCCTTGGAAACTTCAGACTGGATATGAGCTAAATCATCTTGAGTAGCTGCAAATGGCATGACTACGTCAATGGGACATAGTGGATGGAATCCCAAGCCCACTTGAAAGGGGTTGTGGTTGGTTGAGTTGTGGAGGGCCCAGTTATAGCTATGTTGTACATAGGGGAGGCTGTCATCCCATGTGCGTGGATGCTTTGAGTTGTACATGTGCAAAATGCGTATGATCATCCAGTTGACAACCTCTGTCTGGCCATCAGTCTAGGGATGGAAAGCTGTGGACTTTATGATCTTGGTGTCTAGCATTAACCATAGGCTAGACCAGAATGTACTAAGGAAACTGTTGTCCTGGTCTGAGATTATAGACTGTGGGATCCCAAAGTGTACCCACACTCGTTTAAAGACGAGTTTAGTAGTGGCTTCTATTGTGATATTCTACTTGCAGGACGCCATTATGGCCATCTTTGAGAATCTGTCAATGACCACAAACACACATTCGTTGTTGTGCTTAGTAGAAGGAAGGCCCAACATGTAATCCATGGAGATGGATTCCCAAGGTCGACTAGAGGTAGGCAATGGAGTATAGAGGCCTTGCTTCTTGATGGATGGTTTGGAAATGGCACAAGCAGTGCAGGATCGGATGTACTTCTCGACGTCCTGTCGAAGGTTCGCCAATAGAAATACTTCTGCAGTACTGCAAAATTTTCTCGACCCCAAAATGCCTAGTGACCCGACTGTAGTGTGTTTCCCAAATCACCTTGCCATGCTCACTTGAAGGAACACGAAGGTGTCCCATGTGACATAGTAGTACATCCTGGAGATGAAAATTTGGAACTTGGTTTCCCTCCAAGAGTGTCTAGTATGTGTAGCGGAATTTTTGATCGCTCTTGTAGAGAAGCGGCCAATCAGAAGTCTCATGCCCACAAGAGTTGAGCATGGTGGTTATCGCCACGGTCGGTGGTCGGCCGAGGCAGTATACAACATTATTGGTGCTTCCCTTCTTGTACTTGATGTTCAAATGAATTAGGGGCATGTTATCCAGTTGGGTGTTAAAACCCATGAACCTGCCTAACCGTTTGATCCTGGTGAAATCAGTCCTTCAAGCTATGTCGATTTACCTTTTTTCAATCCTATCAGCGCCTAAAGCCATCATCAAGGAGATATGGAGCATTCAGCAAAACTTTCTATGGGTAGGGAGAGAGGCCAAGGAAAATTTTTCCTTGGTCAGTTGGGAGAAAATCTGTGCTCCGAAAGACAGAAGGGGGGTTGGGTCTACGTGGCCCTGAACTAATGGGAGAAGTTCGAGGAGCTAAAATTTGGTGGCGATGATGTAAATACACGCAGGAGCCATGGGCCAAAATTTGCCACGTAAAATATGCTTGGGAACGTTTTAGAGCCCAGCTGATAAGGTTTAATGAGGATCCTCTGGTATCTTATATCTAGACCAAGGCACTAATAGGTCGAAAATTAATCCAGGAGCACAGTTTTTGGGAAATCAAGGTGGGGAAGGAAGCCAATTTCTAGGATGACTCATGGAATTAGCTCCCTAAGCTAGGGAATGACAAGAGATGGCAGAATATTCATTCCAAGAGAATAATGGAAGGCAGATCAAAGGTCTTCCACTACCAGGAAGAGGGAAACCACGGAGACCAAAGATGATGGGATATCCACATGGAAGAGGACGAGAGTATTTATGAGGAAGACCCCAGGCCCTCAAAATGGAGCTCTAGGAAAGCTATATTATGTGCAACAAAGAAGAGGACACTCTTTGGTGGGGATACATGCAAAAAGGAATGTTTAGCATAAAGGAAGCTTACGGCATAAGGATAAGGAGACATGAGGAGGAAGATCCAATATGGGCCAAGATTTGGAAAACAAACCCATGGCCAAAAGTGGTCGTTTTCTGTTGGCTAGTCGCCCACCAAAGAATTCTAACTGGAGAAAAATTAAAACGCAGAGGTCTTCTAGGTCCATTTCTATGTGTTATGTGCAAAAATCATGAAGAAAGTACAAATCACTTACTGGACTCTTGCTCCTCCTTTGCTTCGAATCTTTGGGATAGAGGGGCTCAGGCTTTCAAAAGAAGCAACAGATGCAGAGGAGACCCAAGCCAAAATATGAAGGATTGGACGCCAAAAGATTTCAAAAATCCCATTCTGCACTTTCTGTGGCAGGCTTTCCCAGGCCAAGTCCTTTGGGTGGTGTGGAAGGAGCAGAATAGCTGAATATTCAGGGATAAGCACCACTCATCAGAAGAAATATGGACAATGCTCTGTTTAAATCTCATGAAGACAGTTTGTAGCATGGAATGGAATGAGGACAAATATTTCAACACTCAAGAGCAGATAATTGCTGAGGGCTGTGGGATGTGGCCTTTCCAGAAGAGTGATGAGGGGGATGCGACAGAGAACTAAGGTGTGTATAGTGTTTAGTCCCTCATCTTGGACTCCTCCGCCTCGCCATATGTTTAAACTGAATTTCGATGGGGAAGGGAAAGATAACCCTGGGGCAACATGTTTTGGAGGAGTATGCAGAAATGCGAAGGGGGAAGTCCTTCAGGTATTCTATGGATCGATAGGATCTAATACGAACAATGTCGCATAGCTTGAAGGTTTAGTTCAGGGACTTTGGATGATGTTCGGGGAAGGTTTGCTTCTTGCCATGGTGGAGGGAGACTCGAACGTCATCATCCAAATGGTGAAACAGCCTGCCAATGGACGAACAACGGAGAAAGTTTCATCGAGCTAGCGCATGGCGAGCAAGCTTGAGACCTTTTGTCACTTAGTAATGATGCAACCGACTGTCTCTTTTCACCATGTCTGCAGGAGCGCTAACTAAGTGGTTGATCTGCTAGAAAATGTCGGTGTCAGGGAAATCAGAGTCAGGAGGATGGGACGGCAAGAGAATTTTGGGGCGGATCAATGGGCTCCATGATTCCAACAGTTGGTTCATCAGGACATCAACCTGAATGGACAGATGGAGGGTGAAGTAAGGAACAATCATGAGGATGACAGGGCTAGGAGGACACCACTTGTGGGCCTCATCCCTTTCCATGCGTAATCATGAATAGACGGCTCTTGTTAATCCAAGCAAATCCTCTGCTCATGAATGTTTAGTAGGTATCTCGACTAGAAAAGGAGGATAGGATGGATTCACAGCAAGAGCAAGGTCAAGAGATGACAATAGGCATGAGGTCCCAACTCATGCCAAGTACGGGGAAGGATGTTCTCTAGTGCAGGAGGATCGAAGGTAAGTACAGGTCCGTTAAGATGATGTGAGGTGCTCTTTCTATTAATAACGGTTAGGTCTTGGTTTTTGTCACCTGCCTTAAGGAGAAAGTCTTTCCTGGTATGCAGATTACTGAGAAAAGGGGGGATCAAGGGAAAACTTAGAGAATTTCAGTTAAGTGTTTACACGTGGTCAGAGTGATGGCCCCTCCTTGGGGTGGTGATGGGAGATCCTGTGAAGGCGGTAATGCAACCCTGGCTCAAGATAAGGGGAAGCGGGAAGCCAAGAGGGGCATGAGCAGAGCAAGTCGGGCTCAGGTCTAGGCCCAGATGGAGAGAGAGTTTTTGAAGGACGCATTCCTCTAGAGGCTCATCGAGTGACGGAGAGGATGGAGAAACAATTTTGGAAAAATGTCAAGGAGATGCCGATAGAAGAGGTCAGGATGGAAATGGAGGAATGGGTGGTTCACCTAGGCTCCACGGAGGGTCGGGCTTCGGTTCATGATCATCTGGTAATGATATATTGGGTCATGATGAATATGGTCACTCAAGTAGCCATCAAGGTGGAAGCCACGAAGGTGGAAGCAGAGGCTAAGGCTGAGGGTGATGACGTTCTTGTCTAGGCCTGGAAAGAGCACCATGCGGAGAGCGGGAAGATCCTCAATAAGCTCCACGATCAGGGTGTTGATCAGGAGCTGATGCACCACAAGGTGGACCATATTGCCTCTCGCTTGGGCATTGTGCTCTACCACCCGGGGATGGAGCGGAACCGGGAAGGTGGTTCCAATCGATAGTCTGGGGGTTGAAGTTTGGGGCACTCTGAAGGCGAGACTCAGGAGCATGGAATCGGACTAGTTCAAAACCCGAGCGTCTCAAACATTGGTATTTTTCCCAGATAATGTGGAGGGTTAGGTCCAATCAAAGTGTTTTTGCATCCTTGTTTATGTCAATAGGTTTTGATGTTGTTTATCAGAAAGTACTCGGAGATAGAAGTCTAGGTGTCGGGATTGAACCCTGCTATGATGGGGATATCCCTCATTTTGGAAAAGCTCAGTATGGAATGGTATGTAATGGTTTGTAAGCAGGGCCACCTGATGATTCCTAGGATGATGGAGTTTATGTACCTTTGCACTTGACAGTAATAAAATCTTTTATTTACGAAAAAAAGAAAAGAACACTACACTGAGGGAACCCTTAAAATTTTGGGAATGCGGCAAGCCACACTATTTTATATAATTCCCAATAAGAAAGAAACACTTTAATGTTCACTCCATTCAGGGAGTTATTATAGTTGGAGACATGGTAAGGAGCACGCCCAGAATCAACACTACATTGGAGAACCGACAAGTAGACCATAAACTTCAATGGTCGAGATCGAAGGTATGATAAAAAAAAGTTAGCCTATTTCCATATTAATTGATCTAGGTGCAAGTTTGAGTTATATATCACCTAGAATAGTTGAATTATGTAAATTAGTACTATAAATATTTGATAATTCATGGTTGGTACAGTTAGCCACAGGTACTAAACGTAAATTTGGTAGCTATGTTTAAAAAAACTGTGAAATATTAATGAATGATTTCATTACGCAGGCTGATCATAATATTTTACCATTAGGTTCCTATGATATGTTAATAGGAATGGATTGGATAGAAAAACACAGAGTAATACTGAATTTTTTGGACAAAACCTTTACATGCATAGATGATACCGGAGACACAATTAAAGTGAAAGGGAGTTCCCATAAAAGTTATGATCGAAGAGATATATGCTTTACAAATGAAAATATCAGTACGTAAAGGATGTAAAGTATTTGTTCTTTATGTAATGGATGATAAAGATAATGAAAACAAACTTTAAATAGAAGATATACCTATCTTAAAGGATTTTAAAGACATCTTTTCGGAAGAAGTCCTTGTACTACCTCCGAAAAAATACATATACTTCACAATCGATCTGATACCCAAAGCGATACCAGCATCTAAATATCCTTACCAAATGAACATAATAGAGATTACAGAACTCAAATCACAGTTACAAGAATTGATTGAAAAAAATATATTTGGCCTATTGTTTCCCCTTAGGGAGCACCGGTCTTATTTGTAAAAAGAAAGACTAAACCTTAAGATTGTGCATAGACTATCGAAAACTACATAAAATAACTATACAAATTTGATACCCTCTACCCCGGATAGACGATCTATTCGATCAATTCTGCAAAGCAACAATCTTCTATAAAATAGACTTAAGTTTTGGATACCATCAGGTGCGGATCAAAGATGAAGACATCTTTAAAACCGCTTTTAGAACCCGTTATGGTCACTAGGAATTTTTCATAATTCCTTTTGGGTTGACAAACGCACCTGCAACATTCATGTGCTTAATGAATAATATTCTAAGTAACTCTCTCGATAAATTTGTAGTTTTCTTCAACGACGACATACATATTTACTCAAAAAATGAACAAGAACATGAAGAACATTTAAAGATAATTTTACAAGTATTAAGAGAATAACAGTTGTATGTTAAGTTTAGTAAATGCGACTTATTTAAAGAGATGATTGAATACATAGGACACGTGGTGTCCAAGGATGGAATCTATGTCGACCCCGACAAAATTTAAGGCTATCACCGAATGGCCAATTCCTAAAAATGTAACAGACATAAGATCATTCATGGGGATTACCGGTTATTATCAAAAATTTGTCGAAGGATTTTATAAAATACCCTACCCCATAACTTCACTCTAGAAGAAAGGTAAAAAGTTTGAGTGGACTGAAAAGTGTATGGAAATCTTTAATAAATTAAAACTTTTGTTAACTACCGCCCCTATCCTCAAATTTGATGATCCTTTTAAGGATTTTGTCGTATGTTTCGACGCTTGTAAGGAAGGATTATAAGGAGGGGTATTAATGCAAGAGAAATATGTCATGGCTTATGAATCTAGAAAATTAAAGGAACATGAAAAGAATTATGCTACGCACAACTCAGAACTTGCTGCAATTATTCACGCATTAAATATGTGGTGACATTACCTCATCAGAAGGAAATTTCTGCTAATGTCAGATAACATAAGTTTAAAATATTTATTTGACTAACAAAATTTAAATGCTAGACAGACAAGACGACTATCTTTCTTAAGTGAATATGACTTCGAAATAAAACACATAAAAGGAAAAGAAAACAAGGTTGCATATGCCTTGAGTCGTAACACAAATTTACTATTTGCAAGGAGCAGTTATGGATCAAATCTAGAAAATCAGTTCTTAAGTGTAGAAAATTCTGATAAGGAATACCAAATTCTGTTGAAAATGAAAAAAATCAGATAAAAACATATTTTAGCCTAAATAGAAGATGATTATTGTTGTATAAAAATGGGTTGTACACACCAAATACAAAAAAAAATCAAATTAACAACCATTAATGAGTTACATAAACGACCTTATTCATGACATCCTGTATACCAGAAGATGATCACCATGATCATAAAGGGATTCTTTTGGCCTATCATGAATAAAGAGGTAGGAGAGTACTTAGCTCGTTGCATCGAATTCCAAAAATTCAAGGCAAAACACCAACATCCATCAAGGTTATTACAACTGCTACCCACTCTGGAATGGAAGAAGGAAACAATTAGCATGGATTTTATAACAGGCCTACCTAAAAATTTCAAGCAGCATGATTCAACGATGGTCGTAGTCGATAACTTAAGGAAAGAAGTTCATTTTATTCCTATAAAATCTACCTATAAGGATGTGAACATTGCAAATACTTTTATGAAAGAGGTTTTCAGGTTACATGGTGTACCAAGGGTAATAATCTCAGATAGAGATGCAAAATTTACACAGAATTATTGGAAGTATTTGTTTAAAGGGTTAGGTACAACGATTGAACTTCAGTGCTGTGTATCATCCGCAAACAAATGGGAAGACTAAAAGGGTAAACCAAGTCCTAGAGGACATGTTAAGAATGTATGTAATGGACGAACTGGGTAAGTGGGAAGACTACCTACACTTAGTAGAAATTGCATACAATAATGATTTTCAAGTATCAACAGGTATGAGTCCTTTTGAAATTCTATATGGACGCAAATGTAATACTCCAATTTCTTAGAGTAGTCCAATTGATAGGTTAATGTTAGGACCTGATTTGTTAAAGGATATGGAACTAACCGTGAAACAGGTGCAACAAAACTTGAAGGTTGCCCAAGATAGGCAGAAAAGTTATGTTGATCTAAAAAGAACTCCTAGAGAGTTCCAGGTGGATGAGCATGTGTACATAAAGGTAAAACCCAAGAAAATCTCTTTGAGATTAAGAAAGTATTCAAAGTTGGCACCCAGGTATTGCGGGCCATTTGAAATTTTGGCTAAAGTGGGGTCGGTTGCATACCAGTTAGACCTACCACCCACTGTTAAAGTACATAATGTTTTTCATGTTTCTATTTTAAAAAGATATATTTATGATGCTACTCTATAGAGGAGAACTATGAACGATGACAATGAGACATGCATGTTGAAAGTTGATGGAAACATGGACGGTCTCAAAGATAATGTGGGGACATAAAAAAATCCTTGAGTCTTGCAACCCTCCCATACTGTCAAGGCATGTGTCTACTCAAACTATGGCAAATTTCAATGCATAGAGGCACAGTTTGAAGAATTTCAATGTTTGCCACCTTCATTGCTCACTCGACATAGTGGATGGATGGCATGCATTAAGCCCTTAACCCTATATAAACCATATGCAATTAAACATTAAACCACCTAACCCATATTTTCAATTTCATAACCTTCTTCCATTCATTTTGCATCAACAAATTTGTGAAGATACACAACTTAATACAATATTAATGCATGGAACTAAAAATAAAATAATTAAATGATAGAAAAAAAATTATTGACCTAGAGCTAGGTGAAATTTTAATAATTTAAAGCTCTATTTTAGTTTCCTATTTCGTATCAAAACATGAATATTTAATATTAATAATATGTTTTAAACTAAAATATATAATGATGCAAATCAATCTAAATTAAAACAAAATATAAAAATTACATCACATACTATAAAATAAACTTTATAATAAAAAAATAGTTATAAATTTAAAAATAAAATTCCCTTAACCCATAATCACTAGGCCCTTACCCTTTAAAACCCCTCGGCCCCTACTTCCTAAGCTCTTGGCATTTAATCTCATAAACCCTAATCCATAATACCTTAACTCTTAAGCTCTAAACCCCTAATCCCTAATCCCATAACAGATAATCTCTAAATGCGGTAACCCCTAATCCATGGACCCTTCAACCCTAATCCCTAATCCCTAATCCCTTAACCCATAAACCCCTATGCCCTAAGCACTTAAACATTAATCCCTTAACCCATAATCCTTAATACTTTAGACATTAAACCGCTTAATCCCTAAGACCTAACTCCTTAACCTCTAATCCGTAAACTCATAAAATTGTAATCCCTTAAACATTAAACCCTTAACCGATAATCCCTAATCCATGTTACCTTAATCCATAATCTCTAATCACTTAACGTTTAAGCCCTAAACCCCTATTCCCTTAACCATTAATACCTAAAGCCCTATGACCTTAACCATTAGTCCCTAAACCAATAATTCAGAATCATGTAGCCCATAATCTCTAAATCCCCTAACCTCTAAGCCCTTTTCCCTTAATCCCTTAAGGATTGATCCCTATCCCCCCTTTACCTGTAAACCCCTAACCCATAACTCCTAAGCCCTTAAATATTAATCCCTTAATCCATAATCCCTAAGCCCTTAACCATTAAACTACCTAACCCCTAAGCCCTTGAAGAATTATTCCCTTAAACCCTAATCTATGCATCCCTAATCCCTAAATCCCACATACCTTTAACCCCCAAGACCTCAATAAGTTAATTATTTAGACATAGTAGGTGTAAACTTGGAAGCCAAACTAGATATTAAAAAGGAAGCTAAAACATACGTTACAATGGAAGCTAAACTGGAAACGAAATTGGAAGCTAAACATGACGTTGAAAGAGGAGAAAAATAGGATGTCAAAAAAGACGTCAAACCTAAAGCTAAAGAGGAAGTTAAACTAGAAGTTTTCTTCGGCGCTATTTAGCGACGAATTTAGCACCGACTTGGTATGGTCGACGCAAAAAATGCCAATAATAGTGTCATCTCGATAAATAGCGTCGGCCTTTTCGAAAATATGAAGAAAAATGCATTAAAACAATCATGGGAAGCAAAAAGGGGGGATAAAAAGGGAGCTAATGATAGGGATTTAATGTAGTGAGAGGTTCATTCACACTTACGAGATTGATTATGAGATGTGGCCACTAGTTCCTTATCAGACACTTCAAGATCCAGAGATAAAAAGTATTTTTGAACTATTGATTTATATTGGTAGAACAAATCTCTCTTGGGAAAAGTATTAATGGACAACATAAATGAAAGGGGTGAGTTGCTTTTGCAAATGGATGAAACCCATGATTAGATATGAAAAATGGACTCCAAGCTTGTTTTAGTCAAGGGAATCAAAAGCTTGAACTTTGTTGTTGGTGAGGTTGAGACCTCAGGCTCATGAGGTGCCAAAGGTATCTATCTCTAATAATGATCTTATTTCTATCTCGTTTTCTTTTGCAATTTCATGTTATCTAAGTTTAGCCTAGAATACGATAGGTCTTTATATTGACTCTTTTTGTTTCAAAAAACTTATTGCTAAATTTAGTATGATTGTTTGGGACTTAAATTCAACAATTTGTTGTTTTATAGATGTATTGGTGATTTAAATTAACAAAAATACCATATAATATTTAAGTGAACTCAAAGTTATATTCATATTCTTAAATTTTTATCATTAAAATTTAAATAATAAACAATAAACTATTATGATTATTAAAGTTGATCTTTATATTTGTGTTAATATCAATTAATTTATTTTAATTTCAATATTTTATATATATAATTTTAAAGTCACCCAATTAAAATTTTCATTATTGTAAAGTCCATGCAACATATAAACGACACTCTCCAATCAAGTGGGTATTAATCAACGTACATCTATATACGTAATAAATTCATTTATCCATACTATATAGAAAGAATCTCTCACAATTGCATTTGTGAGTGCACGATGGCTAAATTTGAGTGGAAGACAGAAAAATCTCACCCAATTTTTAGATCTTTGATGAAAGCGGTAAGGACATAATGACCCAAATCTGTATTTAAGATGTAAAATCAGATATAATTTTATCACATTTGATGCTCTCAAAAATAATGAAAAGCTAAGATACCCTTCAAAGTCAAATATTAAATATATTAAACATTGAAAAGCTAAGATACCCTTGTAAGTCAAATATTAAATATATTAAACATTGAAAAGCTAAGATACCCTTGTAAGTCAAATATTAAATATTAAACTTTTATGAGTCATATATTAAAGGTTGAAAAGCCAAGGTGTCAATCAT
>LPNX011029595.1:5971-19482 GCA_001517045.1 Pseudotsuga menziesii
CACCCCTACTTCATGCTACATCTATCTACCTACCTACATCATTACTAACTTCCACATCCTATCTTGTCCTCTGCTGGACTACCCTGGAATGTCAAGCCATGACCGCTTCCAGCTAGAACCCGTAAGCGGAAGTGTCGACCACATCGACCAAGCTTCCCCAGCAGGCAACCACCAGTCATCATCACACACCTTGGGGAGCGCGCCGTAGCACAGCCCTCCCATGACTCTGGGTTTCGGGGATAAACGGTGGGTAAATCCTCCACCCCCCTAATGGAACAAGGGACTATGTCTACTCGACATAACAACAGTGTGGCACTTGTACTCGGTCTGTCATCGTATAACCTGATCCGGGCGGTTGAGTTTCCTGGAACTCTACCCTACCCATGTCATAACATACATCATAATAAACAGCATAATAACCATATGAAAGTAATTAATGCATCATTCGCATACCATTTCATCATTAGAAGTCCATGTCCCCGAGGTCCTCCCACCTCGTAGGATCCAGCTATCACTTAGCCGTTTCAACCTGTAAGCTAGTCTTTGACATACAATATAGGATATGGTGCATAATCCTCGATATGTACACATATATCTCATCATAACATGACAACAATAAACTCATTCATTCGCCATGCACCTGGCATAACATTCATTATTTTAACATATATCTGTAACGGTATCCACGTACCCATCATTCAGTAATTTCCATATATTTGACATAATTAACACATGATACATATCTAAGCATGACTACTAACCATAATACTATCATCACACACACACATATATATATCGGCAAAATAATAGAACCATATGTCCACAGTGTCGTCAAACCGACGAGGTCTCACAATCAAACAAATACAACATATAATAGTAGTTCAGGTAGAAATGTCAAAACGGGGTGTTACAAAGAAGATTTGAAGAATTTAAATGTGTAATTACTAATTGTAAATGTGCATTGATTTTGATTTCTATTGAATATTTGTAAAAATTTGGATCTATATGTCTATATTTTTAATATATATATATATATATATATATATATATATATATATGTCCTATGTGTCCTGATTCTGGGGGTCACCGTGCCCATGTCGGACACTCGAATCCCCGTGTCCTTTGTGTCCCGTGTCCCTGTGTCAGATGACTTAGATTGGCAAGTGTTTTAGTTCTCATCATACTGGTAGGTTGTATTTTCTGAGAAAATCAATGATGTATTTGGGGTGAACTAGGTTGGCATTTGTTGAAGTGGGTTAAATTACCCAAAGCAAGTGGACTCTAACCCAAATCAATGCAGAAGGAATGGTTTGTCTTCTCCTCACTTAAAACATGAATCTTCCTAATTTATCCAATAGGGACACTCTCAACCTCTCCAAAGATGGTACTAGACCTATCTCTGTCTGAACTATTTTCATGGTCTATTTCACTCTTAGACACTACTCTTACATAAGAAAGAAAAATTGCACATGAGAAGGCTGGTAATTGATATCATCCCCCAACTTCAGGGGCGGGGGAAAACTCATTTTCTTCTTCTTTTTCTTCTTTGGTTTCCCTTTCAATACTCTCTTTCATCTTCCACTATTGTCTCATCTAATCCATATTGTCCCATCTAATCCATATACAGAATTAGCAAGATACTACGGAAAAAATATAACAATCCTCACCATACCAAGGCTCGAAGCACCCTCCTTATGATGAAGCTTACCCATTATAGAGAACTCGATCTCAAGGAATATGCACTTTCCAAAGAATCCATTACCCTACAAGTTTATATAGAGAGCGGGAACAACTCGCTCATTCTACAAGTCACTCCACACTCTGATTCAAACTCCATCATAAGCCATCGACAAACCAAGCTCATAAACTTAGCTATAAATACGGGTTCCACGATATCATCGACATTTCACCTTGACCCAGCCAGGGGTCCTCGTCTATTAGGATTTCTTCCTTATCTAGTAATTTCGTCTCAGATAGATTTTATTAGAAGGATATCTGCTTTCGCCCACATTGTGAAATTAACCCTTTCGCTAACTCGAAATAGGTGGGGGACCCTATCTCAAGGAATATGCACTTTCCAAAGAATCCATTATCGTATAGGAGGGAAATTTGATTTATTAATTGAGCACGCATATAGAGAAATAAATCATAAGGCAGAGAAACAAAAAAAAACTTATACTACAAGAGGAAACAAATCCTTTATCTTTATATCTGTTTGGTGGAACTTTTGTTTGTATGTTCATTTTTTTCTGATTATGTTCAAGGAATAATATAATGATGTGATAGTCTACTCATAAAGTCTATCAAATATCTTGGACTGTATTAGAAGCTTTGGGACTTGTTTATTTTGATTTTGTTCTTTATTAATTATAAATATAAAAAAATTCAAAAAATTGCTTAATAAAACCTCCACAACATAAAACTCTCAAATAAATGCCTACTGTCTTCAGACATAATTGAAAGCATCCTTAAAGATCAGAAATCAGATATATAATACACATTAAAACAGATATATATATTCATTAACACAATCTATACAAATTTCTTAGTGTAAGATATTTATCCAAAAGCAGCATGAATAAAGGAAAAAAGTAATCCTAGAGCCTGCATCCATTAGAATTTTATGGCAAGCACTTTAAAATATTAAAGGATTAGAACTGACACTAATCATAGGGCCTCCACAACATTAAAAAAAAAATCATTGGAAAAATGATGCTATGATATAAGAATTTAAACTTTGGTCTCATCCATCTAACTGTCTCATTAGTCTTATAGACTCCATACGCTCTGTATAGGGATGAAAAGAAAATAAATTAACATAAATATATGAAAAATACCAAAAATGATACAGAAATATGCGCGATAAGAATATCCTATCATCAGCTCTAGCTTAGCCTTCATCGGTTTTATCAATGTAAGTTCCTTCAAGGTAATCCCGGGAATTAACTTAATTTGATTTAATATTATGTCCACAAGACTCTAACAGAGGGACTGGTTTAAAAAATAAAAATAAATAAAAAGAGAGAAGCGAGGATCACCTAAAGAGAAAAGGAATACAACTGACAGGGTAATAGGAGAATTTGATATTACAAATACCAGATGACAGAAGAGAAAAGATAATACATATAAACTACTTAATAAATCTGGAGTTAAAACAGATTTGGCACAAATATGACAGATTTACAAATACAGAGAGTTAAGACAAATTTGGCATGGAGATGACATATTTACAAATACAGACAGTTAATAAAGTTAAGACAAATTTGGCGTAGATATTGTTGGAAAAATGTAATTACTCGCAGATCTCTACTTGGCTTCCAACCGACTCTATCAGAGTCTATACAAGCCAAGATCTTGTCTGTCAGTCTGACAAGAAGGAAAAGTCCACAAGTAGGCAACGTAATTCAATCGAATTTATTTCAGAAGCTAAGTTGTTAGGTAGATAGTTATTGTAGTGTTTAATGGAAAGTAAGTCGGCAAGTAAGTCGGCCTATGCTGTAGCAATCTTCAGGTTGTCTATAAATAGAAGATGCATATTGTAAATCAGTAGAGAAAGATATACAGATACAGATATATAGTTACGCAAACACAGACATTAGACACCAGAGGACTCAAGGTGAGAAAGTGAAGTTGAAGCTCAAGCTTCTGTTGATGTGATTTAGTCGGAGAGCTGAAGCTCTGTGGACCGATTAGTCTGGACCGACGAGTTTGTAACAAACAAGTTTGTATTACTTTGTATTTCTACATAGTTAAATATATGAAATAGTTTGTGGTTGAATTCATGATTATTTGGCCGCACATATTTCGAGAATTACTTCTGTAAATATCTTTTACAATTACTGATTAGAAAAAGAACAAGAACCCATAAAATTCTCATCGCGTGAAAGTTCGAGGTTTTACGGCACCTTGGTCCACTCAAATCTTCCGACATATTTGGGCATATGTTTTTCATAAGTTATTTGGATTTGTAAAAGTGGGTAGTTTACTTCATCTTACTCATAGGTAAAAACATTTGTAAATTCTTAAGTCTTTAGACTAAGAAACATGTTCTACCAACCTAGTCGTAGCTACCAACTTGATCGCAGGTATCAACTTGGTCGCAGCTACCAACTTGGTAGCAGGTACCATATTTACAAATACAAACAGTTAATAAAGTTAAGACAAATTTGGCGTAGATATGACATATTTAAAAATAAAAATGACAAAAGAGAAAGGTGAAATAGACTATACATCCATAGTTAAGATGGACCTGTGTTCCAGGTTTACAAAGAACACATACAACCACTCTTAACCAATTTATGTTTACATCATCAGACTTAAGCTTATGTACAAAAACTAAACTTGTACAAATTTATTGGGGACAATTAAATGGCGATGACTAACAAAGATACAGAGAGATTAGAAACAAAGATACTTCCCAAAATGTTGTGACAAATATTTATGCAGACATATACAGATGTAGCATGATTTACTGCATCGCACCTTTGCGCATTAATACTATTCTAAAAGCTTTCTGAAGTTGACACATAAGACACAACAAACTCATCACAAGCTAAAAGAAACACAATTGGTCTGACCATTTCTTTGAAAAACCCCATAAAAGTCCAAGGATATATACTAAGAAACATATTCATTGTAGATATGTTGTACAAGTCATATATCAAAGAAATATATATCTGCACAAGTCATATATCAAAGAAATCAATTTTGGCAAGATGAAAGTAATCTTGAAACAAGTCGATATAGTGAATAAATATTGAAATAAAAACGTGAAACTACATATAAAAGCAAAATATAGGATGAACCAAATACCTTGTAGAGTGACATGATGATGAAATATATCCTGAACAGAGAGAGTCCAAGAGAGTCCATATCCTTGGGAACCAAAGCTTCTGCATCCAACAATACATGACAATTATTCTTTTGTGCCAATGACATCCACTGATAGGAATATTTGGCGCCTGTCACCTTGGATTGCACAGGGAATATGAAAATCCCAAATGTCGAATATTTCTTCTTTTTATTCTTACGCAGGAGCTTGTTACTGAACTTGGTAGAACAAATCCTGAGAGTAGGCCATCTGAACCAAGAAGTGTATGTTTTTGATCCCTTCTCCCTTGCACTTTGAGCCATCCAATTTACTGATTCGTTGGCATAATCATACATAGTCAACAACCTCAGATTCTTCTGAAATGGGTATGAGTCTACTAACAATATGAAGACAGAGCCCCTGATCATGGTCAAAACCATGGTGTATTCACTCATTTAAATAATCGGGCACTCCATGATTATATCTCTGATGTCATTCTTTGGATTCCCCTTTTTAGGAACTCCATACAATGCATGATTGCTCTTCATAGATATTTCAGAAATCCCAAATGTGGAGGATTCCATACACTGCAATTGCTGAAGAAATGAAAATATTCCAAAACCAAAATAGTCCAAACATACCTTCTTCTCGGTATTACAACAGTCCTCGAGGTGACCATATTCATAAATTCGTATCTCGTCCACCTTGCATGTTTTATCGTACTTGGGATGCATATGCTTGAACTTTTCATAGGCTTCATCGAACTCGGGGATGGATTCATTGGTATGAAAGATCCTCACACAGCTTGTGTAGTATCCTTAAGAAAATCCCTCTGCGCATTGAGATGACCCAAGGATCTGGATCGTTGCACAAGCTATGAAGAAGGGTCTTGCTCATCAACTTGTTAGGATTTGAACAGAGAACCATCTTCAGATGCCTCTTCACGTCGTCTCTCTGTCTTTTGTTTTCATTTGGGGAGAGTATAGGGATGGTTGAAAATGCTACTCCAATTGCAGAGTCAGCGGGGGCATAGATCCATACCTGAGGTGCGAGAGGAACACTAACAACCAACAGATATTCAAGTGGGCACCATCTAAACCAGTGGATCGCAAAGAAACCACGTGGCTGATAAAGTGTTTGGTTCATACCATTTTCCAGCATCTCCCTTCAATGCAATAAGAACAACCCAATAAATAGAGAAAATCAAGTTCACAGAACTAATTATAAAAGATAAGCTTCCAAATATAAGCAAACTACCTCTAAAATGTCAGCACTTAGAAAACAATGGTTTGGTCCACGTTAGAATATACCCTAGATTTGGTTAAGAATTTATTGCCAGTAATCCCACTTCCTCTACTGTCCACAACATAATCTTTGATAGACCGTATAGCTACCAAAGTGCTAGAAAAACCATCAATTCTCAACTAGCCAGTTAGTAGAATGTTGACAAATATTTCTTCCAACCTTGTTACTATTAATGAAATAGTGTCATGTAGTCTTTCACATCATCCCATTCTCCACTCTGAGCGATGTAATTTTGTTGGGAATTTGAATCCAGTCTTATGACTCCTCTTGCTTCATTATCTTTAGTATTTAAAGAGCTTATCAGTATCTTTGTCCACTCAGCTCTTTCTGTTGGACGGGTTAGAATGCAGACGGAACTACAATGATCTTCAGATATGGATTTGAGCAATTTAAGTATTTCACAGAGTGCAACAATAGGCCATACCGTGGGGTTACTGTCTGTCAATATCTTCCTTCCAGATTCCTCGTTATCCTCTACATGCATCGAACCCTCAATTTTGAATCTTGATATTGAAAATGATATAAGATAATCTGACCTATACAATGAATTTCCTGAATCGGGATTGCAAATGGAAACTTATTCAACACACAGTGTTACGGGGAATGACGTAGAGGCAATGAACACACAATTGAAAATGGAATGTAAACTTCTTCAACACGCAGAGTTACAGGGAATCGACGAAGACGTAGTGAAAATGTAATAGAAAACCAAACTTATCCATTAGAAATTAATTCCAGGAACTTTATAATATTAAAGGATTAAAACTGACACTGATCATAGGACCTCCACAACATAAAAAAAAAAAATGGAAAAATGATGTTATGATATAAATATTTAAAATTTGGTCTCATCCATCTAACTGACTCATTAGTATTATAGATTCCATACGCTCTGTATAGGTATCAAAGGAAAACAAATGAACAGAAATATCTGACAAAGGCCAGAAATCAGACAGAAATAGGCGCGATAAGAATATCATGTCCTCATCTCTAGCTTAGCCTTCATCTGTTTCATCAATGTAATCCTAGGTATTAATTTATTTTAATTTAATATTATGTCCACAAGTCTCTGACGAAGGAATACAGCTGACAAGGTAAAAAATAAAAAATAAAAAAGAGAATGGATGATCACCTAAAGAGAAAAGGAATACAGCTGACAAGGTAATAGGAGAGTTTGATATTACAAATACCAGATGACATAAGAGAAAAGAGAATAAATATAAATTGCTTAATAAAACCAGAGTTAAAGACAGATTTGGCAGAGATATGACAGATTTACAAATACAAAGAGTTAAGACAAATTTGGCATGGAGATGACAAATTTACAAATACAGAGAGTTAAGACAGTTAAGAAAAATTTGGTGTATATATGACATATTTACAAATTAAAATGGTAGAAAAGAGAGGTGGAATAGACTATACATCTAGAGTTAATATGGTCTCGTGTTTTGGGTTTACAAAGAACACATACAACCACTCTTAACCAATTTATGTTTACATCATCAGACTTAAGCTTATGTACAAAACCTAAACTTGTACAAATTTATGGGGCAAACTAAATGGCGATGGCTAACAAAGATACAGAGAGATTCGAAACAAAGAGACTTCCCAAAACACTGTGACAAATATTTCTGCAGTCATATACAGATGTAGCGTGATTTACAACATCCTACCTTCGCACATTAATATTGTTCTAAAAGTTTTCTGAAGTTAACGAATGAGACACAACATACTCATCACAAGCTAAAAGAAACACAAATGGTCCGGCCATTTCTTTGAAAAATCCATAAGATACCAAGGATATATACTGAGAAACATATTATGATGTACACTTCATATATCAAAGAAATATATATATGCACAAGTCATATATCAAAGAAATATAGTTTTGGAAAGATGAAAGTAATATTGAGACAAGTCGATATAGAGAATAAACATTGAAATACAAACTTGAAACTACATATAAAAACAAGATATACGTTGAACAAATGCCTTGTAGAACGAAGTGATGATGATGAAATCTATCCTGAACAGAGAGAGTCCAAGAGAGTCCATAATCTTGGGACCCAAAGCTTTTGCATCCAGCAATACATGACAAATATTCTGTTGTGCCAAGGACATCAACTGATAAGAGTATTTTGTGTTTGTCACCCTGGATTGCATAGGGAATACGAAAATCCCAACTTCTGAATCTTTTTTCCTTTTCTTCTTATGTAGGAGCTTCTTATCGGTGGAACAGATCCTGAGAGTAGGCAATTTAAACCAAGTGTTAGAATAAATTTCCTATTTTGAAAAATGCGGAATAAAACTCTGAAACAGAATCAAAATAGGAATACCGAATAGATCATACCTCCAGCCATTGATGCTACTTGACTTGCTGTAGAAGATTTCCCTGTTCCACACAAGTTTAGCTTCATGTACGGTACTTCCAAGCTCTGCTTACTCTTTCTTGATGGTGTAAGACTGAAGGGGATTGAGTTAGTGAGCTTGGGGACCAAACAGGGGTTTAATAGCCAAGCTTCCATCAAGCTTCTGTTGGCTATGTGTCAACTATTCCACAAATCTAGGTAGAGAACCCTAGATGGAGTAATGGACCACTCCAAAAGCTCCCAGCAAGAAAACATTCTCTTCAGTTCGAGTGTGGTTGATAACTGAATGAACCGGCGGTAGTTTTTGAGGAGCTATGGAATGAGGATGCGGATGCGGGAGCTTACATTCTCCCACTTGGTCCATACTTCCAAACTTAATGTCTCATCTTAAAACCTATTGACAATCTGTATTAAGTAATAGATACAAGAATCATGGCGATAAGTCCTCTTATGACAAGTATTACCTTCCATGTATTACTATGTATTTATTGCTATTTTAATTTATGTGGCAACAATTTCTTAATGAACCTTATGTTTATTCTTGGTCCTCATAGATGAATTTTCTCAAATTAAATTAAGGTGCACATAAGTATGAGAAAAAACATCACAGTAACTTAGAATTTCATTAAAAATAACATTGTCCATACAATGAGAAACTACATAATGGAACCAAGTCCCATATTTATTACATGATCCTTGAATTTAAATGGTGGCATGCCCTTAGTCAAAGGATCAGCGATCATCAACTCAGTGTTGACATGCTCAATGACCACTTTCTTTTCTTTAACACGTTCCCTTATGGATAAATACTTAATGTCGATGTGTTTATTTCGACTCCCACTTTTGTTGTTTTTAGCCATAAAAACAGCAGCTGAATTGTCGCAATACATTCTCAATGGCTTAGAGATAGAATCCAGAATTCTAAGCCCAGAAATGAAATTCTTAAGCCATACACCATGTAAAGTAGCCTCAAAATAGGAGACGAACTCGGCTTCCATAGTGGAAGTGGCAATCAAGGTTTGCTTGGCACTCCTCCATGATACAGCTCCACCGACCATCATAAAAATGTATCCTAATGTTGATTTGCGTGAATCAACACACCCAGCAAAGTCAGAATATGAGTAGTCAATTACTTCCAAATTGTCCGTCCGTCTATACATAAGCATGTAGTCTTTAGTTCCTTGAAGATACCTCATTACTTTCTTTGCAGCTCCCCAGTGGTCTATACCTGGATTACTCTGATATCGTCCCGACATTCCCACAACAAATGCAATGTCAGGTCTTGTGTAGACTTGAGCATACATTAGGCTTCCAACAGCAGAAGCATATGGAATGTTCTTCATTTGTTCCCTTTCAAGGTTGTTCTTCGGGCATTGGTTCAAATTGAACCTATCACCCTTCACAATGGGAGCTATACTTGGTGAACAATCCTTCATCCGAAATATCTCTAAAATTTTATTAATATAGGTTTCCTGAGACATACCCAAGAGGCCTCGAAATCTATCTCTATGGATCTTAATGCCAATGACATAAGATGCCTCACCCATATCCTTCATATCGAAATTTTTAGAGAGGAATTGTTTCACTTCATGCAGCATACCCTTATCATTGGTTGCTAGCAAAATGTCATCCACATATAAAACAAGTAAGCAAATTTTACTCCCACTAACTTTCAGGTATATACATTGATCCATAATGTTTTCTTCAAAACCAAAAGAAGAAATTACATTATGGAATTTCAAATACCATTGGCGGGATGCTTGTTTTAAACCGTATAAAGATTTCTTGAGCTTGCAAACCAATTGCTCACCATCACTAGAGGGGAATCCTTCAGGTTGTTTCATGTAAACCTCCTCCTCTAGATCTCCATTTAGAAAAGTCGTTTTCACATCCATTTGATGCAACTCCAAGTCGAAATTGGCTACTAATGCCATAATAACGCGCAAGGAATCTTTCTTAGATACAAGAGAGAAAGTCTCCATGTAATCGATTCCTTCTTTCTGAGTGAATCCTTTAGCAACAACTCTAGCCTTGTATCTCTCAATGTTTCCCAATGAGTCTTTCTTTGTCTTAAAGACCCATTTACATCCAATGGATTTTGCACCATTAGGCAACTCAACAAGATCCCAGACTTCATTACTCTTTATAGAATTCATCTCTTCCTTCATGGCATCGTACCATAATTCTGATTCTTTGCAATTCATGGCTTGTGAAAAGGACTCGGGATCATTTTCGGCTCCAACGTTAAAGTTAGATTCTTGTAGATACACAACATAATCATCAGGAATTGCTGATCTCCTTGGTCTAGTAGATATTCTTAATGTTGTATCACTATCTTCTTGAGAAGTATGTGGTTCAACTCGTTGTTCAAAAGTTCTTGGAAACTCTTGAACTACCTGATCTACTAGAATGCCATCAGCAGCTTGTGGAACTTCAACAATTGGATGTTCAACACCAGTTTGTACTTGAGGGGTGCTGTGAATAATTACCAATCTATCACTTGAGGTGGAAGGTTGAGATTCTGAATGATCCTTCTCAGAAACTATGTTCTTGGTTAGATCGCTCCCACTGATCAAGTCATTTTCAAAAATTTTTGCATTTCTTGATTCCACAATCCTAGTGCCATGAGACGGACAATAAAATCTGTAACCTTTAGACCTTTCAGCATATCCAATGAAATACCCACTAATGGTCCTTGGGTCCAGCTTCTTTTCTTGTGGATTATATATTCTCACTTCAGACGGGCATCCCCAAATGCGCATATGTCGCAAACTCGGTTTCCAACCTTTCCATAATTCAAATGGCGTCTTAGGAACGGCCTTGGTTGGAACTCGGTTTAATATATACATTGCCGTCTTAAGTGCTTCAGTCCACAAGGATTTAGGAAGATTGGAGCTGCTAAGCATACTCTACACCATGTCCAATAAAGTTCGGTTTCTTCTTTCTGCTACACCATTCTGGTCGGGTGAATTAGGCATGGTGTATTGGGCAACAATCCCATGCTCTTGAAGAAATTTTGCGAATGGCCCAGGTGCTTGTCAATCTTCTGTGTATCTACCATAATATTCTCCACCTCTATTTGATCTCACGATCTTAATTTGCTTGCCGCATTGTTTCCCTACTTCAGCCTTAAATATCTTAAAGGCATCTAATGCTTCATTCTTTTTATGAAGCATGTAGAGATACATATATCATGAGTAATCATCTATAAAAGAGATGAAGTATCTTTGACCATGTGAGTCCATCTCTGGACTACATATATCAGTATGTATGATCTCTAATATGTCCGAACTCCTATTGGCACCTTTCTTTGACTTGTTGGTCTATTTTCCTTTTATGCAATCCACACAAGTCTCAAAATCAATGAAATCCAGAGTATTAAGTACTCCTTCATTTACCAATCTTTTAATTTTTTCTATGGAGATATGACCTAACCTTCGGTGCCATAATTTAGAGGAATCTTCATTCATAACACATCTTTTAGTGCCAGTGTGAACATGCATTGAATCATAAGTGACATTGTTTTGTAAATTAATGTGGTAAAGACCATCAGACAAAATACCATTCCCAACATAATCAGATTTATAAAATAAACTGACGGATGTTTCTGAAAAGTTAAAGGAATATCCAAAAGGTACAAGTCTTGAAACTGAAATCAAGTTTCTAGAAAAAGTTGGAACATAAAAGATCTTTTCTAATTCTAAAACAAAGCCACTACTTAAAGTTAAATAGCATGTTCCTATAGCTTCCACATGCGAGCCCATCTTGTTTCCTGATAAGATGCTTTGCTCACTTCCCACTGGCTTCCTTAGGTTTTGCAAACCCTGCAAAGAATTTGAAATGTGAATTGTTGATCCAGAATCAATCCACCAAGTGTTAATATTGACATTGACCATATTAGATTCATAACAAACAAAAAAGATAGCATTACCTTTGTCCGCAAGCCATTTCTGAAATTTTTCGCATTCCTTCTTCATGTGTCCCTTCTTTTTACAGAAGAAACACTTGGAATCCTTCTTAATATTAGCTTGGGGAGGTACTTTACCTTTCCCTTTCTTATTGGCTTGAGATTTTCCCTTCCTATGCATTGCCAGCATTGCACTTTCTCCCAGTTCCATCACCAGTCTTTCTTCCTCTTGAACACACATGGTCATGAGTTCATTTATTGACCATTTATCCTTATGTGTGTTGTATGAGATTTTGAAAGGTCCATATTGGTGTGGAAGGGTGTTCAGGATGTAGTGCACTAGGAAAGACTCTGATATTTCAACCTCGAGTTTCTTCAATTGAGCCATAGTGTCCCTCATTTGCATGATGTGCTCGCACACACCTTTCACACTGGTGAGCCTTAGGGATGAGAACTTCATGATTAGGGTGCTTGCTAGTTCCTTGTCTGAAGTGATGAATTGATCATCAATGGATTTTAGCAAATCTCGGACCCTTTTATGCTGATCAACTGAACCACGAATACCAGCTGAAATTTTAGTCTTAATGAACATCATTCTTAAACGATTAGATCGCTCCCATCGCTCATAAAGCGTGATGTCCGCTACAGTGCTGGTATTGGTGAGTGCTGGTGGTTCATCTTTCCTGATAGCATAATCTATGTCCATCCATCCCAAATGAAGGAGAATTCTCTCCTTCCAAACCTTATAGTTATCTCCCTTAAGTTCAGGGATATCACAATGAATTTCAGAGAAATTTGCAGGTTGTACAACTGCATAAAAATAAAGATCACATGCTTACGTTAAAATTGATACCAAATAAATTTTCATGTTTTACCAATGTAAATTCATGCTTTAAGATTGAATCTAATGACATAAAAATTGCGTGTGGGCTAAATTTTTTAATTCAAGCAGATTCAAATATTTTTTATGATAAAACTATTAATTCATAATTCCTGTGGGTAAGTTATGAATAATTGAATATTTTATCCTAATTAATTACATAAATATAATAAAAATTCCTGTGGGATAAAATTTATTATATTTAGTATAATTAATTACAATTAATGTCTAAACTTTCTT
>LPNX011029621.1:0-29483 GCA_001517045.1 Pseudotsuga menziesii
TTTCATTTTCATAACAAAAGCATATAAACAGGATCACTGAAAGATAGACAAGCACAACCATACAAAAGGAACACAAAGATTTATCCTGGGAAAACCATAAAGGAAAAAACCTAGCAAAAGCTTCCTCAATATAGATGCCCCAAAAAGATAAAAGATAAAAGATAAAACCAGCAAGGAGATCAAAGCCTGATCCTCCTCCTTCTCCAACTACTTCTCTTCTCCACTAATGCGCTACACAAGTGAGAGTGTGTGTTCCAAATGAGGAGCACTACACCTCTATTTATATTGATCCGTTCACTTAAGTTAACTCATCTGTCATGTAGGCTCGAGTTAATCATGTAGGCTCGAGTTACACATGTAGGCTCAAGTAACCACACTGGGGTGCTAATGACCCACCTTTACAATTAGAGGGGACTACCTCATGACTCTTATTAGTTCTTCCAATTAGGAGCATTGAGGTACAAACTAATACAAGTGGTTCTCTCGATAGGACTATCAGGGACCACAAAGAAATACATATAGAATATTCTTCAAAGTTACAATATTTCAACACTTGGTTCCAAACTCTTCAACGGTTAGTCTTTAGCCCCTCCAATCGCCGATGTGTTCATCTATCATCGCGTTATCAAAAAGTTTCTAGTTATCGATCGAAAGCTGTAGTCAGTTAGATTTCCGTTGTTGCGGCTCTTTATTAGACTAGCTTGCCGATCGTTAGTCCCTTGAACCTCCGATCATCGCAGTTTTCCTTTGGTCGCAGAAGTCGTAGTCTTTCGTTCTTCCATAGTTTTGGCTCTTTAGAGGACTAGCTCGCCGATAGTTAGTTCCCTTTGGTCGCGGAAGCCATAGTCTTTCTTTCTTCCACCATTTCTATTCTTTAAAGGACTAGCATGTTGATCGTTAGTTCATTAAACCTCCAGTGGCCAAAGTTTTCCTCTGGTCGTGGAACCCGTAGTAAGTCTGCCTTCCACTGTTTCAGCTCCTTAGTAGACTATTTCGCCAATGGCCAGTGTCTTCGAGTTTTGACACCGACACTGCGGAAATTTTCAGCTTTAAAATTGCCGCTACGTTGTCTTTAGTTCCTCAATTCGCCAATGTGTTCATTTATTGCCGCACTATCAAAAACTTTCTGGTCATCGATTAGAAGCCGTAGTCAGTTAGATTTTCATCGTTGCGGCTCTTTAGTAAACTAGCTCGCCGATCGTTAGTCCCTTGAACCTCCGATCGCCGCAGTTTTCCTTTGGTCATGGAAGCCTTGTCTATTTGTCTTTCACAGTTTCGTCTCCTTAGGGGACTATCCTACTGATCATTAGTTCTTTCAAGTTCTGACGCCGAATTTTCCATTCCCTCCGATTAGCGGTGACTTTGATTTATCAGCTGCCTTTAATCATTATATTTTTCGTAGTTGCAGAACTTCTAGTCACTGTATTCCCCGTAGTGGCAGAGCCATAGTGAACAAAGACTCCGTAATGTCGATGACCAGAACTCTAAACCTTCTCACCATCGAAACTTTTAACCGCTATATTCTCCTCAGTGGTGGAACCTTTAGCCACTATCCTCTATGTAGTGGCAGAGAAATAGAGGACTACACCTCCGATCACTATCTAAAAGTGGTTCAATGGCTGTAAAAAGTTTAGCAATATTCCTAACTTCCGAGGGGGTCTTCCACTCACCATTTATCTTCTATCTTTCGGTGGCTAATGAGATGTTCTGATCCTCTCCCAAGCCACCAAAACCACAACTTTGTGAATTTTGCATCAAAAAATAGAGGTCTTCAAAACTGTTAGTGATATTCATATCCTTCATTGCATCATTTAAATTATTCATACTAAATAAAATAAATTTATTTTATTTGGGAGATAACAGGACTAAGAGGAGAAAAGGGTTCGAGTAGCAACCCCCCCAGACACAATCAGAAGGAAATTGGATCAGCCTTAAAGGTAATTACATCTTAGAATAATTTTGAACTTCTAAGTATCCCAGATGATCAAGTTACCTCAGTGCTTGAAGAGGGAGAAGTCCCAAAACCTACTTTGCAAGAGGCTAAAGATCAAGATATCACAGTGTTTGAAGAGGGTGAAGTCCCTCAACCTTCTTAGCTATTATCTTTTCATATGCTTAGCTAATACATCAGTATTTCATTTCATTTTCATAACAAAAGCATATAAATAGGATCACTGAAAGAAACAGTATCACAAGAACAACACAGATTTATCATGGGAAAACCCTAAAGGGAAAAACCCAGCAAAAGCTTCCTCAATATAGATGCCCCAAAAAGATAAAACCAGCAAGGATATCAAAGCCTCATCCTCCTCCTTCTCCAGCTACTCTTCTCTTCTCCACTAATGCGCTACACAAGTGAGAGTGTGTGCTCCAAATGAGGAGCGCTACACCTCTATTTATATTCATACGTTCACTTAAGTTAACTCATCTGTCATGTAGGCTCGAGTTACACATGTAGGCTCAAGTAACCACACTCGGGTGCTAATGACCCACCTTTACAATTAGAGGGGACTACCTCATGACTCTTATTAGTTCTTCCGATTAGGAGCATCGGGGTACAAAGTAATACAAGTGGTTCTCTTGGTAGGACCATCGGGGACCACAAAAAGATACATATAGAATATTCTTTGAAGTTACAATATTTAAACACTCCCCTTTAACGAGAAGGGTATTCTACAACAACATCAACAACAACAATAACAGGAGAGAGAGAGAGAGCATCATCAAAATCATCAGGGTAACACATCTATAAATCATTGGAATCTTTTCAACATCATGTAGTATTCATCTTCAATCTTCAGTCTTCAGCAACATCATCTTCAGCACTTTGACCTTTCGATCAGCAACATCATCTTCAGTACTTTGACCTTTCAATCAGCAACATCATCATCAGCTCTTTGACCTTTCGATCAGTAACATCATCATTATCTCTTTGACCTTTCGATCAGCAACATCATCATCATCATACTCTAATCTTTCGAACAACAACATCATCATCATCAGACTCTGATCTTTCGATCAGCACTTCATAATCATCATACTCTGATCTTTCAATTAGTACATCATCATCATCATACTCTGATCTTTTGATCAGTACGTCATCATCAGCAATAACCTGCAATCCACAACACGAAGACAAAAGTCTTCGGATCATTTTTGGACCATAGTCTAGGGATGATACAATCCTATCACATTCTCGACAACTGAAGTCACCGGATTGATTACGGGATAATCAGTCCCTATCACTTTAGGACTAGGTCCAAGGATGGTGCAATCCTACTGCATTCTCAACAACGAAAGTCACCGAATTGATTACGGGATAATCAGTACCTATCACTTTAGGACTAGGTCCAATGATGATGCAATCCTACCACTTTCTCAGGGACCGAAGCCTCCGAATACCTTTCTGAACCAAAGTTCAAGGATGATGCAATCCTACCACTTTCTTGAGGACCGAAGCCTCTGGATACCTTTCTGAACCGAAGTTCAAGGATGATGCAATCCTGCCACTTTCTTGGGGATCGAAGACTCCGGATAGCTTTCTGAATTGAAGTTCAAGGATGATGCAATCCTGCCACTTTCTCAAGGACCGAAGCCTCTGGATACCTTTCTTAACCGAATTTCAAGGATGATGCAATCCTGCCACTATATCAGGGACTGAAGCCTCCGGATACCTTTCTGAACCGAAGTTCAAGGATGATGCAATCCTGCCACTTTCTCCAGGACTGAAGCCTCTAGATACCTTTATGAACCGAAGTTCAAGGATGATGCAATCCCACTACATTCTCGAGGACCGAAGTCATCGGATCCATTCTGGACAGATGTTCCAGGATGATACAATCCCTCTTCATTCTTGAGGACCGAGGTCACCGGATCACTTCTGGACAAAATTCCCAGGATGATACAATCCCTCTTCATTCTCGAGGACCGAGGTCTCCAGATCACTTTAGGGCAAGTGCCCAGGGATGATACAATCCAACTGCAGCATCACTACTCCCCCTTTCAACGAAGGTCTTTTCAAACCACACCAAGCTTGTCTCAAAAGTGTTCGAACTTTACTCGAGATAAAGGCTTCGCCAGCACATCCGCAACTTGTTCATCACTACTCACATACTAAATCTTTATGGCTCCCTTCTGCATCATATCTCGAATGTAGAAATACCTAATTTCTATGTGCTTTGATATATCATGGAATACTGGGTTCTCTGTCATCTTTATACAACTTTGATTATCACATAGAATCACGGTAGTGTCCAAATCTAGGTTGAATAATCCTGACATCAGCTTTCAAAGCCATATGGATTCACAACTAGCAGAGCAAGCTGCTATATATTCTACTTCAGCTGTGCTTAGAGCAACACTAGACTGCTTTCTGCTAAACCATGAAATCATAGCAGATCCCAGACTATAACATCCACCTGAAATGATTTTTCTGTATGAGATACTTCCGGCCCAATCTGCATCTGTGTAGCCATACAATCTATACTCATGGCTACCATCATAGTATAGACCAAAGTCTATAGTCCCTTTCAGATATCTCATCACATGTTTTGCAACTACTAGGTGAACCCGTCTTGGTTGAACAAGAAATTGACTCAAGTTGTTCACAGCAAAACAGATGTCTGTTCTGGTATTCGTTAAATACATTAATGACCCAATGATTTGTCCATAGTGGGTCACATCCACTAATTTTGATGGGTCATCAGCTAACAAATTTAGTTTGGAGTCCATGGGTGTGGCCATGGCTTTGCATTCCAACATATTGAATCTCTTCAATATCTCTACCCTATACTTTCCCTGGTTGAGAAAGATTCCTTCTGAACTTTTCCATACTTCCAAACCTAGGAAATAATGCATTAACCCAAGGTATTTCATCTCAAATTCTTCTTCTAGTTTCTTCTTGCTTTCCATAATCTGTTTCCCATTCCCTGTCAAGAATAAGTCATCCACATATAACAGCAGGATGACAAGTTCATCTTTTACAACCTTAAGATAAAGGTTAGGATTAGCTTTACTCTTGGTGAAGCCCATGCTTGACAAGAAACTGTCTATCCTTTCATACCAAGCTTGAGGAGCTTGTTTCAGGCCATACAAGGCCTTCTTCAACTTCAAATCCTTGTGGCTGTTCTATGTATACTTCTTCTTTGATCACACCATTCAGAAAGGTTTTTTTCACATCCATCTGGTGTAAGTCCCACTTCATCATAGATGCAAGTGCCATGATGGCTCTAATTGAAGTATACCATGCTACTGGGGTGAATGTTTCTTCATAATCAATTCCCTCCTTCTGAGAGAATCCTCTGGCCACAAATATTGCTTTATACTTCTCAATACTTCCGTCAGCTGCATGATTTATTTTGAATATCCATTTGGAGGATACTATACTCTTTCCTTTTGGTTTGGGAACTATATCCCATACATCATTCTTCATTATTGACTGGTATTCTTCAGTCATTACTTCTACCCATTCTTTCTTTTGTACAGATTCTTCATGGCTTGTAGGTTCTTGATCTAAAAGATCACACATCAAGGCTACATAATTGGAAAAATTATTAGGCTTCTTTCTTTCCCTTGTGGAGCCTTCGGGAGCTCCATATCTTTCTGCTTCTTGTATAATTTCTCTTGTCTAAGCAGGCTTTCTCTTTCTTGACATCTCCATCATGGGAGGTTCTTGTGGTTCTGCTAAGTCATGTTCTTCAGTACCTTCATCTTCAAGGAGACATGTAGTATCTCTATTTTTGGGAGATGTCTCTTCTTCATACACTTCTTCATGTTGGCACTTCCTGGATCTCTTGAGGGCTGTCTCTTCATAAAATGTCACATCTAGACTGATTTCCATGTGATGGAATCCAGGAATATAGATTCTGAATGCTTTGGATACCTCACAATATCCAACAAATATCCCCTTCTTTCTGGAAGGGTCTAACTTGGTTCTTTTCTCTTTTGGTAAATGAATATATACTGGACAACCAAATATATTGAGGTGACTTACATCAGGCTTCTTTCCTGTGAACATCTCTTCTGGAGTCTTGAACCAAAGAGCACTGTGAGATATTCTATTCTACACATGCACAGTAGTTCTTGCTGCTTCTACCCACAGATCCATTGGATTATCTTGATCATAAATCATTGTCTTCACTACATCCATGATGGTTCTGTTCTTTCTTTCTGCAACCCCATTCTGTTGAGGATTGTAGGGAGTAGTTAGTTCCCTCTTGATTCCAGCATCTTTGCAGAAATCCTCAAATTCTTTTGAGGTATATTCTCCTCCATTGTCTGATTGGAATGTCTTTATTTTCTTGTTTGAAAGATTCTCTATCAAGGCTTTGAACTCCTTGAATTTCTCAAACACTTCACTCTTTGCGTTCAAGAAGTATATCCAAGTCCTTCTTGAAAAGTCATCAATGAATGTGATATAATATTCAAAGCCACTTAAGGATGTAGAAGACATTGGACCACATACATCTGAATGAATCAATTCTAACGTACCTTTTGTTTTAGTTTCACTTTTTGGAAATGGATTCTTGATGTTCTTTCCCTTCACACATCCTTTGCAAATTCCTTCATGCTTGATCTTCATATCTGGTAATACCGTCACTACTTTGTTCACATGACGTAGAGCCTTGTAGTTGATGTGGGAAAGCCTTCTATGCCATAGTTCACTAGGGTTAGTGGACTCATGAACAAAGGTTGTTTCTGAGTGCCCCTTGATTTTATACAAGCCTCCTTCTTCTTCACCAATGATGATTGCATCTTCAATATTCTTTCCTTTGGGCCACATGAGTACTTGGCCATCTGAATCAAGTTTGTAGTTTGCTTCACCAACTCCTTTGATCGGATATTGATAGTCATCTCCTAGGGATACCTTCTAAGGAGAGCTTCTTTCTTCAAGTTTGGATAGAGTTTTCTTTTGTCCCGTCATGTGCTTTGAAGCACCACTATCAATAATCCAAGTGTCTTCTCTAGGATTTATAGACCTAGAGAGTGCATAGAATAGTACATAATCTTCTACATCTTCTTCTCTTGCTTTCTTTCTTGGAGGTCATTCTTCTTCTTCTTCTTCTTCATATTCTGCTAGATGAGCATGATATCTTTTGTTGTTGTTGATCCTCTTCTTATATTATTGCTTCTTTATAGGACAATTTCGAGCAATGTGTCCTATCTTATTACAATGAAAACATTGAAAGCCAGAGTAGTCTTTATTTGGATCAATTTCCCTTCTTCTTTGGATTCTTTTGGGAGGTTGAGACTCCTTAAAGTTAGATTGACTTCTTCTTCTCTTGGTGTGAGTGGCTAGGGATTGATAATCTTCCTTTAGTAAGGCTTTTCTATTTGCCACTCTAGTCTCTTCTTGAATGCAGTCTTCCCATACTACTTCAAACATCATGCATTCTTTTCTGGCACACATCATCTGGATGAAGGATTCCCAGGGTCTAGTGAGACCATTGAAAGTAGTCATAACCAATTCATCTTCATCAAACTTATCTCCAACAGCTTCTAGTTGCGCTTTGATCTGAGAAACCCTTGTGAAGTAGTCTTGGATGGATTCTCCATGACTCATCTTGGTGCTCTTTAGTTGAGCTCTTAGATTCATCTTCCTATTGATGTTTCTTCCCTCATACATTCTGGAAAGGGCATCATACATTTCTTTTGGAGTCTTCTTGGATGACACTTGAGGGATCAAGTGATCCTTGATGGAGTCAGCAATAATCCTTTGTGCTCTAATCATATCCTTTCTATGCTTCTCCTTGGCTTCAGCTTCTTCAGGTTCTGAGACTTCTTCTTTGACATACTTATCAATATCATTCTCTTAGAGAATGAGACCAATCCTGTATTTCCATGCTCGTAAATTTTCTATGCCTTCTATCTTGTCCTCAAGCTTAGTGCTTGGGGCCATCTTGTCAGAAAATAACAAAAATTGAAATTTTGCAGAATGAGAAACTGACCTTACCAGGAGGTGCACTTGAATGAGGTGAGTTGACTGGTATGCTTGGATTATAGATATTTCAATTCTTCACCTTCCAAATCAAACTTGCAAGATTCAGCTTCTGCAATTTTCTGGTTCAACAGTTTTCGGGTATAGCTATCAAACTAGGGTTTGACTTTTTTGGAGACTCACACATCCAAAAAGTGTGATTCTAGGCTCAAAATATGTGCTCTGGGAGGGTGCAACTTTCCATGCAATCAGTTTTTTGATACTCAAAAATTTTCTCGAAAACCCTAATTTCTTCTGGGGAGAAAAGAGGGCTATTTTTCCTTGTGAAAGTTGTCCTATTCAGGGTGGCTCTGATACCATGTTAAATTTTCATATGCTTAGCTAATACATCAGTATTTCATTTCATTTTCATAACAGAGGCATATAATCAGGATCACTGAAAGAAACAGTATCAAAAGAACAACACAGATTTATCCTGGGAAAACCCTAAAGGGAAAAACCCAGCAAAAGCTTCCTCAATATAGATGCCCCAAAAAGATAAAAGACAAAAGATAAAACCAGCAAGGAGATCAAAGCCTCATCCTCCTCCTTCTCCAGATACTCTTCTCTTCTCCACTAATGCACTACACAAGTGAGAGTGTGTGCTCCAAATGAGGAGCGCTACACCTCTATTTATATTCATCCATTCACTTAAGTTAACTCATATGTCATGTAGGCTCGAGTTAATCATGTAGGCTCGAGTTACACATGTAGGCTCAAGTAACCACACTCGGGTGCTAATGACCCACCTTTACAATTAGAGGGGACTACCTCATGAGTCTTATTAGTTCTTCTAATTAGGAGCATCGGGGTACAAATTAATACAAGTGGTTCTCCTGGTAGGACCATCGAGGACCACAAAAAGATACATATAGAATATTCTTCAAAGTTACAATATTTCAACATTTGCAATAAGTCAAAGGCCAAGCTTCCACTATTGGCACTTCTATGGAAGTTAGTTCTCCTACCTATCTGAAAATGGCAAAAAAAAAGAAAACTACAGAAAATTCTAGTTCATCTGATGAAGATCCCCTCGAGAAGTCCTCCAAAAAAGGTCATAAATCTCAAAAGACTGTTCGGGAGGAAGAAATTGAATGTCTCAAGATGCAAGGAAGTCAAACAAATTTAGAGATGTCAATTAGTAGAAACACTCGGTCCATGCCCCCCAAAGGTGCCCCCCCCCCATTCCGTCAGTAAATAATGAATATAGTCTCTTGGAATTGTAGGGGGATGGGGACTTCTTCGAAAGTAGAAGTTGTGAAAGATCTTATAAGAATGGCTCTCCCTGATGTACTTCTGCACCAGGAGACAAAAATTGAAGCAGGCAACCTTCTTTCCATAAGTAATCATATATGGAAAAAGAATGAAGGAAAGGTTGTGAGTGCTCGTGGCTCATCTAGAAGGCTTGCAACGCTTTGGTCAGAGGACCTTTTTTCACTGGAAAATTATTTTGTAGCACAGCATTGGATTTTCACTAAGCTTAGGCATTCCTCAAGTAAGATAAGTATCTCTCTTTTCAATCTTTATGTTCTTGTAACTCTCCAGGAGAAAAGAGACTGCTAGAATTACCTGGCTGAGTTTCTAGCAGCAAGAAATCCATCTAACATTATTATAGTCAGTGATTTAAATATCACGATGGCGAGACAAAAGAAAAAAAAGGTGGAAATTGTGAGAGTGATCCTCTACTCAGAACTGTGGCGCTACTCATCTCATCTTGGGATTTGATCGATTTTAAACCAAAAAAAGGTCGATACACATGGAGTACTAACCAAATTGGCTCCACCAATATTTCTGCTAGATTGAACCGATTTCTTCTTCAAAGTTCTTTTCTCCTAGAAAATAAAATTATTTCCTCCAACATATTGCCAAAATTTTCCTCGGACCACAAACCTATTTTGCTACAATTAGTTGATGATGAAAATATCGGACCCATTCCTTTCGGGTTCAATACCTTGTGGATTGACAAAGAAGGTTTTTTGGTCACGGTCATCAATGCATGGATAATTCCAATTACTGGTTCTCCTAATTTCGTGTGGGAGAGGAAATTGAAAAACACCAAGTTTGCATTGAAGGATTGGATAAAACTCTCTCCCCACTCCCCTATCAACAACAGAATCCAGGATGTGACTTGTCTAGCTGAGATTCAATTGGAAAAGGAGGATTCAGAGATCTCCCCTACCATTCTGGGTAAAGAACAAGAAGTTCAGTTTAATCCCTCCAAATCCTTTACAAAGGAAGAGGAATTTTGGCGTTTGAAATCCCGTAGTTTATGGTTGATTGTAGGAGATAAAAATGCCTCATTTTTTCATAAGTAGTATAAAGCAAGATTGCCCCACAACAATATCTTGAAAATAACCTCCTCATCTGGTGAAACCTTCAAAGGTATCACTCATCTCAAGCAAGAAGTTGAAGCTCATTTTAAGAGCTTATTTTCAGAGGATGGAGTTGTAGACTCTGAATTAAACTTAGAATTTATTTCCAACATTCCTATCTTGGTAAGCGCAGAAGATAATGGTGAGCTTATGAAACCTTTTTCTGAGGCAGAAATTATTGATGTTATATGGTCTATGGCTCTGGATAAAGCCCCAGGTCCCAACATATTTTCCATTCATTTCTATAGAGTATGTTGGACTATTATCAGAAAATACCTTATTAGGATGATCAAATCTTTTCAGTCTAAAGACAAGGTTGGTGGAAGTACTAACTCCACCTTCCTTGCTTTAATTCCGAAAGAAGTTAAACCTTCCACCTTTGACCATTTTCGACATATTTCTTTGTGTAATGCTTCTTACAAAATCTTAGCTAAGCTCTTAGCTAACAGGATCAAACCTCTTCTCAAAAAATTGATCTCTCCTCATCCAGGTGGATTTGTTAAAGGACATCATATCCTGGATAATGTGATACAGGTTTAGTAAGCCATGCATTCCATCTTCATTGGAAATGAGAAGGGCATGCTAATAAAGCTCGAGATGGTGAATGCTTTTTATACGGTTAAGCTCTCTTTCCTTTATCAAATTCTTAATTCATTTGGATTCAGCTCTACTTTTATTAATCTAATTAGAGCCTATACTGATAAGCCTTTGATAGCACCTTTAGGGAATGACAGACCTGCTCATTTCTTTCAAGATTCCCGAGATCTTCGGTAGGGATTCCCCCTCTCGTCGTTTCTATACATTCTAATGGCCGATTCTCTGAGTAGAAAGCTAACTGTGGAAAAAAATGTTGGGACTATTCCAGGAATCAAATCAGCAAGTGATGTGGAATCTATTAATCATGCACTCTTTGCTAATGACATGTTTCTTTTGGTTGGGGCTTCGATGAGTATAGTAAGAGTTTTTAAAGAAATTATGCAACATTTTTGTACTTCCTCAAGATCCCTTATCAACAACCGGAAGAGCGATGTGTATGGATGGAATGCTACTCCCGAAACTATTGCAAACATTTCTCACCTTTTAGGTTTTGAGGGATTTTCCAATTGGAACAAAGTCAAGTAATTGGGTCTCCCTCTAAAGTTGGGTCAAAACAGCCCCTAGAAAAGTTCTAGAAAGAAGTTCTGGAAATCCCCTGGCATACCAAAATTCAACTTTTTTACCTAGATCCTAATGCACCAGCGAGCCTTAACTAGGAAAAATTTGCTAAATAGAGGGTTTTTTGGCAAGTTTTTTCGATGTTGCTTCTCTAAGCAGGTAACAGAAACTTCTGCTCATATTTTTGTAAATTGTGATTACACTCAAAAATCCTGGGCATTTCTATTACTTGGGATACCAGTTTCTATTCCTATAAATGATGAACCTGTAAATATCTTTGCAAGCTGGCAGAACCGGTATCTTAGAATTTCTTCTTTAAGTCATGAGTGGAGGAAAATATGGCAAGCCATCCCAAAATTCTTTTGGTGGAAAATATGGTTATCCAGAAATGAATTAATATTCAATAGCAAATCCAAGAATCTTGAACTTGTAGCATCTAAAGCAAAGGCAATGCTCTTGGAAGTAGTGGGAAAGCAACTAGATCTCAATAACCTTAGTGTTGAATACAAGTGGATTGGACTGCCTCAGATTGATAGAACTCGATTGAATTCTAGAAGACCTGTTCTTAAATATTTTTGGTAGATAAGAAGTTTGGAAACAGACTTCTTGAACTGGTGGAAAAAGAAGAACAAAGTTTCAATTTTCTTTGATGGTGCGTCAAAAGGAAATCCGGGAAACACTAGAGCAGGTGGATTAATTTTCTTTCTGGGAGGATTGCTTCAAAATAGATTCAGTTGGGGATTGGGACAGCTCTCTAACAACCAAGTAGAATTATATGCTCTTCTAAAAGCATGTCAACTCACCACATAAGCTGGTCTTACTAATCATCAAATTTTTGGA
This sequence comes from Pseudotsuga menziesii, assembly GCA_001517045.1. Taxonomy (NCBI): domain Eukaryota; kingdom Viridiplantae; phylum Streptophyta; class Pinopsida; order Pinales; family Pinaceae; genus Pseudotsuga; species Pseudotsuga menziesii. The sequence goes on from LPNX011029621.1 coordinate 12,343, forward strand.
GATTCAGAACTCATTATTAAAGTTTTAAATTTTGCATCTAAGTTCTCGAAACCCAGCTTGAACGTGACTATGCATAGGATTCACTTAATCTCAATTGAGTGTATATCGGTCTCTTCCTTTCACATTCTTTGTGAATTGAATAACTCGGCTGACCTTAAAGCAAACCAGGGATGCCTTCTCCCCCAAGGAATGTTATCTTTGAATGATATGCCTAGTGTTTTGCATCAAATTCCTTAATTCTGAATTGAGAATCAACGGAGATCAGGAAATGTATATCTCTGAATTGTTGTATTTGGGTTAAATCCCATCATTATTCTTTTTCAATAAAAAAAAATCAATAACCGATTTGGTGACAAAAAAATTAAGGAAAGTAAAGAGAATTTGAAGCCACATCAAGATTACATTTAAGAAGGTCATCCAATATCACCAGAACCAGTTCAATAAGGTCATGAAGTTTCAAAAGAGTAGGTTACTCCCATTATGGAACAAGGTATGACTTCAGGAGTCACATTTGTAGAAGAAGCAATGAAGAATAAGCGGGAGGAGGATTTAATTTTTAAGAAGCTGGATATTCCATGGTTATTAGACCAAGATTTGACATTGCTTAAAAAGGTGCATATGGATTCTGAAGTCGAGAATCTTAGGAAAGCTCTGCAACAACATAAGTCACAAATTCACTTCCTTAATGAATCTAATGACAGGCTTATGACTACAAATAAGAGATTAAGGGAGGGCCTAGAAGATATCAATGCACATTACCAAGAATTGATAGCAATGTCAAAAGAAGCTTTGAAGAGGAAGAGGAAAATGGAGAATCAAGCTGAAAATCTAATCAAGCAAATTCAGGATTTAAACAAGCAAAATAAAGTGTTTTCAAGCAGATTTAAAATCCTGGAGACAAAGCAAGATTGAGATAAGAATAATTACCATTCATTGGAAGGGATATCCATGATAGCATAAGCAACCAAGCATTTATGAGCGCCACCTAATGTCCAACTGTTAGAGTATTTCATTTTGTTATAATGTATATAATGGTTAACAGTTTGTTGTTTTCAAAGATTTGAATTAGTATATAACTACTTAATGTAACTGCCTCGATACTAGACCTAAAGACAGTTCTGAAACTGCCCTATTTTGTAAATGATAAAAGGAGAAAAATTTAGTGGAGGGAGGTTCGATTTTTGTTTCAAGAAGGGATATAGAGCTAAGGACATTGGATGTATATTCAGATTGATACCTATGACTCTCGTGTAAGTTTTTGAAGACTGAGACTGATTTATATACAATATAAGCCATATTATCCTATCTATTGATTTTGTTTATGGCCAGTTTGACCCCTCATCTTATGATTTCATTTCTTGATTAAAGTTTTATTCATGTGAAAGCTCATATGTTATGGACAAAACCACTACTTTGCTTATGAATTTTTATGGTTTATATTTATCTTTTATGCATTTATTTCTCAGTTCTTCAATGTTATTTCATGATTCAGTGCCTGTATTAATTTGATGATTGATTACCTTCTTGTGAATGAAACCTTCAAACCAAAAAATTACAAAAAAAAATCCCATTTTCTTTTAATTGTTTTGAGATTGTACTAGCTCGTTCCCTTTGTAGTCTAGGGACAATTTCTTGCACAAACACCATCTAAAAAATGCCAAAATCCTTGCAAAGTTAAAAAAGTATATATCATTAATACAGATGTAAGTAGAAATAAGTTCATATATTGCCTACATTTGCATTCTTTATTTTGGTCATGCCTCTCAAGTAGGATTCTTCGTCGTGTAAATTTGGAGATATTTCATTCTTTGTCTGCATCATCGCATTTTCATGTTGTTGTAGGTTATGCCATTTAAAGCTAAATTGGTGTTTCTATGATAGTGAATAAATCATTTTAGTTGATGAAAGAGCACTTAGCCATTTAATAGGCTACCACTCAACATACATCTAGTAGAACTGCTACAAGTTCCATGCATGTAACGACCTTCTTTAAACAATATCATTTCAAGTACTATTCCATGTATGGACATGTGGATAAGCTTGTAGAGGAGATTAAAAAGGGTGCAGATTCTATGGAAGGTGTAGAGGCTACTTTTTGGAAAATTTGGATTCTGAAATAGACCTTTCCTTTCTATAATATATATAATAAATTCTAGGAATACAAGCACCGTAAAGTGTACAAGTCTATGATCCTTGAAGGAAGCAAAGAAAATAAAACAACATTGGTGTATTTTATTAGAAGTTAGTGTAAATAATTTGTGCAGCCACAAAAGATTAATGTAACAAAAGATTATTTTGTTTTGTTTCAACTTGGTCGTCATCTTGTGGAGTTTACCATCTCTTAGGTTTCCTAAGTGCAATGCAAGTTGGTTTGATACCATTTACTCGATCTAGTGGAACTTGATTGGTAGTCAGTAAATGAAGTTGAAAGAGAACCCAAAAGGAGTCTTGGATTCTCGACAGTTAATGATTTATGTGAAAATTATATGGCATGTGCTACCATGTATAAGTATATCCTTTTAGACTTGATGAATAACAACCAGATGGAAATTCTTGACTTTGTTGACTTGGAACTATTGGTTGGAAAGATTAGATCCAATAAACAAATAAGATGCATTGATTTATTTTGTACTCTGGTTGGTTGCGTAGCTTATAATTTCCATGGAAATAACTCTTTTGGACCAATATACACTTCTCTCACAATCATGCAAAGATATGCTTATGAAAATATAAAATCTTTGTAATGAGTATTCATAGAGTAGTGTTGAGGATGGTATAATATCCTGTTGCAGCCGCAACATTTTTCCCAAAATTCTAAAATTTTGGGACCCCCTTTTCTACTTTGAATTAGTCGGTTCTTTCTTGATTACAGCCTCTCAATTTTCTGGCCTATGGATTTTGAAGCATTTTTTGTTACTGCCCATCGATTGGTTTTCTCCTCATTACATGTTCTAAAGATTTCGTGCCTTAAAGATTTCCATCTTGAGTTGATTTCATTGTCGTTTTGCCCGTTTTTTCAAAACCTTGTCGATCGGGAGTTAAGTTTTTCGTCTGTTTCGCCGTTGTGTGCGGTTTGATGATCTTCCTCCCCGTCGTTGCGGCCCGTTTCCGAGTCTTGGACTTTCGTTTTCGTCCCGACCGTTTCGAGATGTTTTGGAATCTTCTGACCGTTGCGCGTGATTGTTTGATTCTCCTCCGTTGTGGACGGGTTTTGGTTCTTCATCGGAGGAATGTGAAGTCTTCCTCATCCGCCGTTGCAGACGGTGTGTTGCTTTTCCCTCCCGGTGTTGCGGAGCGTTTCCGGAAAAGGACTTTCCGTAGCGCTCCGACGTTTTGGTTATCTCCCGGCTGGATAGCGGAATGATTGACCACCGCTTACTTCCCCATTGCGGACGACATTTTACTCTGAGGGCCCGACGTTGCAGAGGGGTTCGAACTCTTGATCATCCGATCAAGGTGTCCGCCGACGCCCGACGACAATGAATCAAATGTTATTTAGCCATTGTGGGCGAGTGAGTACAGGGGGTTGTCCGTCGTTGTGGAGGAAATGGAGTTCTGGCCACCCGACCCGGTTTCAGTTCATGCCCGATGGATTTTTTCCCGCACATGTGGCAGTTGTTCAATATATACGGGGCGACAAACGAGGTTTTGTATTGTTTTTGAGCGCTGTCGCGGTAAGTCGAGCTGTCGATTTTAGGAACGCGTGAGGATCTAGCTGTCGGTGTACCAGTGTCCAAGTGGCAGGAGGAGAAGTCTAACCGGCATCAGCTCACTCGTTTGTTGGATTGCCAAGTAGTATCTTTACACCCTAACATCGTGTTTTTTCAAGGTTTCGATTAAGGGATTTATGTATTGGTTCGAGTATTGCTAGAATTAGATCCTCGTAGTCTTTTTCGCTCGCTCGAAGAATTTTTCGCCCGCAGCTAGGTTTGTCATAACCGTTCACCCGGTGGTTTGCGCCTATTTTGGTAGGGTTTCCGACCGAATAGTTTTTGCGGTTAGAGGGGGTGGATTCTTTTCCTTTGTAGATCCCGCATTTCATTTTTTGTCTCTGTCGTTTCAGTTTTTCCCTGAGCACAGTAAAGGAAGACAAGGTGCAGGCGGCCTTCATGCCGCCTGCACCTGGTTTAGTAATAATGAGATCCGTTGGTGGTTTCGATGGGGTTTCTGACGGGGGTTTGGATAGTGAATACTTAGCCGGTCAGTTTCCCTAATTGGTTTACCCATTTTTGAAGCCTAACCTCTGCCCGCGCCACTTAGTTAGTCATTACAGGCTACCTTGAAATCCTAGGGCTGTGCCGCTGTTAGTATTTGCGTTCAGAGGGTAGCATGAGTAGTGGTGCTGGCGGGAGCCCCCTATGTGAAAAGTTGTTTTGGATTCCCACGGTTTATAGTCGCATTGATGTAAATACCATGTCTGCGAGCAACATAAGATTTCGCCGTTTTTTGTGTTATCCTTACTAAAACCATGTCTGAATTCGGAGAGCTGTAGTCGCGCCTTGCGTTTGAAAGTTATGCATTTGCATCTCATATCGTTTGATTGGAAAATGGCTAACTGTGGAATAATGTAATTTTGAGGCTAGGCCATTTAATGAATATTTCCATTTTTTATTTTACACCACATTAACACCTGGCTCATTATAGTGCAGTGGCAGACTGAGTCCATTTTGTGCTGATAGTTTTGATAGACAAGGCATGGCGAGATTGTGTGTACATGGGTTGGCCTATTTCTTGTTTACATATTAACATAGAATAATAGTATGTTGCAAAATATTGCACGACCATTTCAAATCTTTCAGCCTAAAGGGCCTAAGTCTAAATCCCGTTATAGCTCTGATGCACTTGAGAAAAGATAAAACTGCTGCAAAATGTTCACAAGCCTGAAAATGCTTAATATCATAATGTTTTACATTGCAGGAAAAATCTACAATGTCCAAGAGGCAGAAGAAGAAAGATGCCAGATTCTCCAGGTTGATAGCCAATTGGAAGAAATCCTGGAGACTGCTTCTTACTTTGTTGATAGGTCACATGAAGATATCCTTGAAGTATTGACCACCAGGATGGCAAGGGTAGGGAAAGGTGAGGAAGTCCCAGCAGGACTATCAGACAAGAATAGACAAACCCTTTAGCGAGATTATGACTTGATGGAGTTCGCTATCACTACTACAGAGGACTTCAAGAAAACTGTCCAAAAAACAAAGGGACTTTGCACCGAATTTTTCAGGAGAGCCTTAGTCATTTACAACCGGTGTCAAGTAGAAGCTGAGCAAAGGCTACATGAGTTCCCAGATCATGACTCATTTATAGAAATGTTGCAGAGAAGACAACAAGAGGAGGAGGCCAAAGTACAATGCATCAAAGCCATTGATGAACAAACCCTGAAGATTGAAATAGGCCATACAACCGTTTGTTTGCAGCTCCTAGAAGAACAGGTGAGACTAAATGCAACCAGGGTCGAGGCCATCAAGAAAAAGGATGTAAAGTTTGAGATTAATATCCAATTCTTGGATCCCAATTCTTTTGAAGATCTCGCCAGTGAAGCTGCAGCGTGGAAGAAGTTCCTAGAGAGTCAAGCAGGGCCCTCTTAGTGAGAAATCGGTCATTGTAATATTGTAAAATATTTGTAAAAGTTTTTGGGAAAAGGGGAATCGTTAGGAAGACCAAGGGTTGGGATGCCCAAAGGTCCCTTTGGGCAGCCCAACCATTTCTTGCATTTTGTATAAAAGTAGGAGACATAGATAATGAAAGTGCTTTTTCCCAGTAATACTGGAGGACCTATTGTAAGAAGAACTACTTCCTTTTGCAATAAAGATTTTAGTTTGCCTGTTGGAGAAAGATATGTGAAGTTTCCAAATGCTAACAAATGGATGGAGGAAAGATGAACTACTTTATTTTTCAGCTTGTGTCCACAATTCGTGAGATCGTTCTAACCTCATGAACTATGTCTTGTTAAATGGTTTTTGATTCATTGTGTGGAAAGTTCACTCAGAGTAATGCTTGTGGCTCATATAACAGTTAGCTATCTGACTGTTAGAATATTTTCTTGTTCATGTGTTGTAAACGTAAATATCAGCTATCTGTAATTTGGTTTATTATACATGGAGATAATGCATTACTCATTAATAATCATTTTCTAGCTCCCCGGGGATAGGTAGTTAGGTGTTTAGATAGTTAGTTGTTTTACTTCATAGTTGCATATGTGGTTTGGATGTTCGGGAACCTAAGATGAGAAGTAAGAACCTGCGCAGCACATTGTGTCGTTCCTTACATTTTTATCACCCTGCATGTTTAAGATAGGCATGTGCATTGCATACATTAAGTCAAAATACAAATTCCGGTGGACCGGGCCGCAACCGGTAAACCCTCGTAGTTACTTTGACCTACGGTAGCCGGACCGTAAACCGGACGGATTCCCTATTCCAAACAATCAACGGGCTAGTTGGTAACGTTGATTGGGGAGAATCCCTTTCTGTTGTCGCCTGCGAATTTCCAGGCCTCAACAGTTTTGGCACTAGAAGGAGGGTCGCCAGTAAATCCTGGCCGTGGAATTTGATTTCCCGCAACTACCCTACCAGCAGATGTTTTGAAGCTTCTGGTTCTATCCTTGAAACCCTGTTTCTCCTAGTGTTACTTGCTTACTTTTGCTCATGGCTGGTAATCAACCTAACCCTTTGCCAGCATGGAGAGCTAGGTCACCTCTAAACTTAACTCCTCCTTTGCATGACCTACCTCAAGCCTTTGACAAGCTTTTGCCCAAGTTTGACCCTGCAGATAACATTGCTGTAGATGATCACCTTCAAAGCTTTTACCTAGCGTTAGAGGGGCTAAGGGCTGTAGAGTATGAAGATGTGGTGTGTAGACTTTTTCCTCATACTCTAAAAGGAGCAGCAGCATCCTGGTACTTTGGACTACCTGCAAACTCCATTCCTAATTGGGACATTTTTGAAAGGATTTTCAGGAGGAAGTATACCGCTCAGAAGACGCATGTCTCATTGATAAAAGGTCTGGTTTCGTTAAGAAAAGAAAAGAATGAAAAGGTACATAGTTTCAATCAGAGATTCTTGTTGTACTTAAAAAAAAATTCTGCTATTGACAGACCTTCAGACAAATTTCTAATTGAGTATTATACCTCAGCCCTAGGCCCTGATTTGGCCATGTTTGCCAAGATGAAACTCAAGCCCACGCTGGCAGAAACCTACCAAGAGGTAGAGAGAGTCGAGGCTGAAAGTGAGAGTATAGAGGACTATCCTGGCTCATTTGAGGATAAGACCACTGTAGGAAAAAGCTCACTGCTGTCCAAATCTAAAGAAGATCAACCACACAATTATCATGAAATGATGAAAGCGCTTCAGAAAATGTCCAACCGAATCATAGATCTGGAAAAGGAGAGGGGCACTCAAAAAGCCAATAATCCATACTATCCAAAGAAGGAATATAACAACCAATGGCAAGTCCCACCTCCCAATTTGGCTTCAATCAACATAACAGAGGTAGGAGGGGATGATTTCTGTACCTTTCACCAACTACCCCACTCTGAGAAGAAATGTCCTCAATGGATACATTCAATGACACGAGTGATGAATAAGTTGTTGGACCCCGAGTTGACTAGAGACGGTGGCAAGGAGGTAAAAGAGAAACATATCATAGAAAAGACAGAGGATGATACTATGTTCTCATGGAATGGAGTTTCGCTATTTAGCCAAGAAGAAAATGCTCGCAAATCTCAGCATGCACTTACAACCACAAAAAATGAAAACCTAGCCATTAGGAACCATGATAGAATCTCAAAAGTTCAGGACTTGCAAAAGGGAATAAAGGTGCAGGCTGAGGTGGGGGCTAAAGATGACATATCTAAGGATATTACTGGCAAACAAAAAATAGAACCGCTCATTGAATTTTTCAAACAGGTGGAAGATGATGAGGGAAGCAAAGCTGACAAACTGAATGAAGAATTTCCCACAACGAACCAACCTGTGGAGGAAAAGATTGAATTGATTAAGACAAAGAAAACCAGCGCCCCACCTTTCCTCTTGACTCTTGAAATTCTCAATCATAAGGTGCATAATTGTTTGGTGGATTCTAGATCTTCTACGAATGTTATGCCTCTGGTAGTTTGCAAAAATCTTAAGGGACAGATAAAGCCTACTCTTTGGGATGTCACTCAGCTTGACAAAACTTGTGTTAAGGTAGTAGGTGAAATGGAGAACGTGATGATTCAATTGTCCGCAAATAAAAAGATATGCCATTACATTGACATCATAGTAGCAGATATACCGGATGGTTATGGGATGATCCTGAACCAGGATTGGACATCAAGACTAAATGGATACTTTGCTTCAGATTGGTCTCATATGTGGCTACCCCAGAAAGGCAGCCCAAACTTGATTAAAATTCTAAGAGAGCCATTTATGAAGCACAATGTCACTAAGCTAGGGGAAGAAAATGAATCTGCTGATTCGGTTTTAGGAAATTATCTTACTGAGCTTAAGCTAGAACACTATTCATCAAAGGTCAGTCCTGTGACGAACACTCATCCTGAGCTCCTTCAGCTTCCTCGGGCTGAAAGAAATGACTGCATGAATCTAGATATGAGTTCTATTTCAAAGACCACACAGTTGGACCATGGATAGGCAACTCATGTTTAAGTCCAGCCCATTCCTCAACTTTTAGTTTCAATATTTTTCAGGGGTGGGCTTAGATTTCGGTTTTCTAGTGTACATAAATAAATTGCTTTGTTTTCTTGATACTCGATGCTTTAACTGCTTTAGTGTTTTAATGCTTGCTTTCTTTCATTATTTGCTTTACTGCTGTTTTCTTATAGTTTGCTAGTTTTTCGTTTATTTTGAATAAGAGGCAAACTTTTGGATGCAAGGAGGACGTCAGGGTTCTGTATTAACTAAAATTCTGAGCAAAAGACTGGGCTCTAAAGGATGTCTTCTAGTAATTGTATTCCTAGCTGGCAATGCATTCATGTGAAGTCTCACTTAATCCCTGTAAATACCTCGGCAGTGAGAAGGTCTGAAATACTATTTGGGGGCTCCATCCACTTCACACTTTAAATACCCCAAGGTAGTCCCAGTAAAAGACACACGGAAAGGAAGCAGAGTGAAATAGTTTACCATATATAGATGATCCCATGCCATAAATTAAAGGAGCTAAAATCTCTTAAGAGTCAATACTCCTGAAAGAAGCAAGACATATCAAAGCAAAGCTCGAAAAGTATTAATCTCAAAACATGAAGTACCAAATGGCCACAAGACCCTCTCCGTCCGTGAATTGAAGTATGAAATATATCATTCACACAAAAGGGCACTATGGGATAGAGGATCCTGAATTAAAATTCAGTAAGAAAAGCCTACAGGAGGACTCATATCAAATGAACTAAAGTTCTAAAGGCACAAAAGTGCAAATAGGCATGGGAACGAGGAACAAAAGGGTAATACTGTTCACTATCTATCACAATCCTGTGGTGTCCAGACTATAACTACCAAAGGGCAAATAAAATAAAACTCATCCTTTTGGCCTCCAGAGAGTTATTCAGACCTAAAACACTACTAAGGTTACCTTTTCCCGAGGAAAGGGACTTCTTATAAGTAATTTGATGCATAATCCGATTGGCTTAGGAATGCAGACAGCTAAAAGAGTTTAGTTTTATTCATACAGTTTCAAACTTAGAAAGAAAGTTAATTCAGAGATCTGGAATTCACCAGGTAGTCGCCAATTGTTGCAGCCGCAACATTTTTCCCAAAATTCTAAAATTTTGGGACCCCCTTTTCTACTTTGAATTAGTCGGTTCTTTCTTGATTACAGCCTCTCGATTTTCTGGCCTATGGATTTTGAAGCATTTTTGGTTACTGCCCATCGATTGGTTTTCTCCTCATTACATGTTCTGAAGATTTCGTGCCTTAAAGATTTCCATCTTGAGTTGATTTCATTATCGTTTTGCCGGTTTTTTCAAAACCTTGTCGATCGGGAGTTAAGTTTTTCGTCTATTTCGCCGTTGCGGGTGGTTTGATGATCTTCCTCCCCGCCGTTGCGGCCCTTTTCCGAGTATTGGACTTTCGTTTTCGTCCCGACCGTTTCGGGAGGTTTTGGAATCTTCCGACCGTTGCGCGTGATTGTTTGATTCTCCTCCGTTGCGGACGGGTTTTGGTTCTTCATCGGAGGAATGTAAAGTCTTCCTCGTCCGCCGTTGCGGACGGTGTGTTGCTTTTCCCTCCCGACGTTGCGGAGCGTTTCCAGAAAAGGACTTTCCGTAGCGCTCCGACATTTTGGTTATCTCCTAGCTGGATAGAGGAATGATTAACCACCGCTTACTTCCCCATTGCGGACGACATTTTACTCTGAGGGCCCGACGTTGCGGAGGGGTTCGAACTCTTGATCATCCGATCAAGGTGTCTGCCGATGCCCGACGACGGTGATTCAAACGTTATTTAGCCGTTGCGGGCGAGTGAGTACAGGGGGTTTTTCGTCGTTGCAGAGGAAATGGAGTTCTGGCCACCCGACCCGGTTTCAGTTCGCGCCCGATGGATTTTTTCCCGCATGTGTGGCAGTTGTTCAATATATACGGGGCGACAAACGGGGTTTTGTATTGTTTTTGAGTGCTGTCGCGGTAAGTCAAGCTGTCGATTTTAGGAACACATGAGGATCTAGCTGTTGGTGTACCAGTGTCCAAGTGGCAGGAGGAGAAGTCTAATCGGCATCAGCTCACTCGTTTGTTGGATTTCCAGGTAGGATCTTTACACCCTAACATCGTGTTTTTTCAAGGTTTTGATTAAGGGATTTATGTATTGGTTCGAGTATTGCTAGAATTAGATCCCTGTAGTCTTTTTTCGCTCGCCTGAAGAATTTTTTGCCCGCAGCTAGGTTTGTCATAACCGTTCACCCGGTGGTTTGCGCCCGTTTTGTTAGGGTTTCCGGCCGAATAGTTTTTGCGGTTAGAGGGGGTGGAGTCTTTGCCTTTGTAGAGCCCGCATTTCATTTTTTGTCTCTGTCGTTTCAGTTTCACCCTGAGCACAGTAAAGGAAGACAAGGTGCAGGCGGCCTTCATGCCGCCTGCACCTGGTTTAGTAATAATGAGATCCGTCGGTGGTTTCGATAGGGTTTCTGACGGGGGTTTGGATAGTGAATACTTAGCCAGTCAGTTTCCCTAATTGGTTTACCCATTTTTGAGCCCTAAACTCTGCCAGTGCCGCTTAGTTCGTCATTACAGGCTACCTTGAAATCCTAGGGCTGTGCCACTGTTAGTATTTGCGTTCAGAGGGTAGCATGAGTAGTGGTGCTGGCGGGAGCCCCCTGTGCGAAAAGTTGTTTTGGATTCCCATGGTTTATAGTCGCATCGATGTAAATACCATGTCTGCGAGCAACATAAGCTTTCGCCGTTTTTTGTGTTATCCTTACTCAAACCATGTCTGAATTCGAAGAGCTGTAGTCGCGCCTTGCATTTGAAAGTTATGCATTTGCATCTCATATCGTTTGATTGGAAAATGGCGAACTGTGGAATAATGTAATTTTGAGGCTAGGGCATTTAATGAATATTTCCATTCTTTATTTTACACCACATTAACACCTGGCTCATTATAGTGCAGTGGCAGACTGAGTCCATTTTGTGCTGATAGTTTTGATAGACAAGGCATGGAGAGATTGTGTGTACATGTGTTGGCCTATTTCTTGTTTACATATTAACATAGAATAATAGTATGTTGCAAAATATTGCACGACCATTTCAAATCTTTCAGCCTGAAGGGCCTAAGTCTAAATCCCGTTATAGCTCTGATGCACTTGAGAAAAGATAAAACTGCTGCAAAATGTTCACAAGCCTGAAAATGCTTAATATCATAATGTTTTACATTGCAGGAAAAATCTACAATGTCCAAGAGGCAGAAGAAGAAAGATGCCAGATCCTCCAGGTTGATAGCCGATTGGAAGAAATCCTGGAGACTGCTTCTTACTTTGTTGATAGGTCACAAGATATCCTTGAAGTATTGACCACCAGGATGGCAAGGGTAGAGAAAGGTGAGGAAGTCCCAGCAGGACTATCAGACAAGAATAGACAAACCCTTCAGCGATATTATGACTTGATGGAGTTCGCTATCACTACTACAGAGGACTTCAAGAAAAATGTCCAGAAAACAAAGGGACTTTGCACTGAATTTTTCAGGAGATCCTTAGTCATTTACAACCGGTGTCAAGTAGAAGCTGAGCAAAGGCTACACGAGTTCCCAGATCATGACTCATTTATATAAATGTTGCAGAGAAGACAACAAGAGGAGGAGGCCAAAGTACAATGCATCAAATCCATTGATGAACAAACCCTGAAGATTGAAATAGGCCATACAGCCGTTTGTTTGCAGCTCCTAGAAGAACAGGTGAGACTAAATGCAACCAGGGTCAAGTCCATCAAGAAAAAGGCTGAAAAGTTTGAGATTAATATCCAATTCTTGGAGCCCAATTCTTTTGAAGATCTCGCCAGTGAAGCTGCAACATGGAAGAAGTTCCTAGAGAGTCAAGCGAGGCCCTCTTAGTGAGAAATCGGTCATTATAATATTGTAAAATATTTGTAAAAGTTTTTGGGAAAAGGGGAAGCGTTAGGAAGACCAAGGGTTGGGATGCCCAAAGGTCCCTTTGGGCAGCCCAACCATTTCTTGCATTTTGTATAAAAGTAGGAGACATAGATAATGAAAGTGCTTTTTCCCAGTAATACTGGAGGACCTATTGTAAGAAGAACTACTTCCTTTTGCAATAAAGATTTTAGTTTGCCTGTTGGAGAAATATATGTGAAGTTTCCAAATGCTAACAAATGGATGGCGGAAAGATGAACTACTTTATTTTTCAGCTTGTGTCCACAATTCGTGAGATCGTTCTAACTTCATGACCTATGTCTTGTTAAATGGTTTCTGATTCATTGTGTGGAAAGTTCACTCAGAGTAATGCTTGTGGCTCATATAACATTTAGCTATCTAATTGTTAGAATATTTTCTTGTTCATGTGTTGTAAACGTAAATATCAGCTATTTGTAATTTGGTTTATTATACATGGAGATAATGCATTACTCATTAATAATCATTTTCTAGCTCCCCGGGGATAGGTAGTTAGGTGTTTAGATAGTTAGTTGTTTTACTTCATAGTTGCATATGTGGTTTGGATGTTCGGGAACCTAAGACGAGAGGTAAGAACCTGCGCAGCACATTGTGTCGTTCCTTACATTTTTATCACCCTGCATGTTTAAGATAGGCATGTGCATTGCATACATTAAGTCAAAATACAAATTCCGGTGGACCAGGCCGCAACCAGTAAACCCTCGTAGTTACTTTGACCTACGGTAGCCGGACCGTAAACCGGACAGATTCCCTATTCCAAACAGTCAACGGGCTAGTTGGGAACGTTGATTGGGGAGAATCCCTTTCTGTTGTCGCCTGCGAATTTCCAGGCCTCAACATATCCATTGCAAGGATAATTTATCCTAACATTATCATTGTCCCACAGTCAAGACAAGGGGCAATATTCCTAACAGCGGAAAGGAATCTAACATGGATTAGAATTACATCACTGACATGATGTGACATGGGAAATGAAAGCTTTTAGTAAGGAAATCTATTTGGTTAGGTGAAATGGAGGGACATTGAAAATGATAGAGAAATCCATATTTCCATTGATTGTTGGAATTATAATTTGGACTTGAATATATCTAGAAAATTATAGATTAGTTTCTTCTTGATGTTTTTTATTTTGTCTTCTTAGATTCTTGTAAATGTTAGGTTTCTAAACAGTTTTTGTATAGTCAAATTAAATGAAGTTTCACAATGTCCAAAGACTATTTTATTGTTCCCTTGTAAGAAGAAATGCCAACATTCTTGCCAATAATGAAAAAACTAAAAAGTGAAGTACAATATGGAGTTAGAAAGGCTAGCACAAGGTTTAGGATGAATTAAAGGTTGCATGGCATCCTTATTAGGGATATTAAGGTAAAGACAATTTATTGTGAGAAATTATTGCCTTACATTTAGAAGACAAATGGATGAAGTTGAAATGAGAGCTATAAACAAGCATGGGTTGGCATATACATTTTTCTCAGGAAATTTTTTTTTTCATCTTATGTATTTTTTTTCTTTCTGATATTTTTCATTATATGAGAAAAAACTATGGACCAAATATGTCAGAATCAAATTACAAGTTTAACTATGGCTTAGAAGTCTTAGCATGAGACTTGTTTTATTCCATTTTTTGTTTTTATTTCCATTCCTGATACATTGCTAATCAGGAAGAGCTTCCTACCTCTGCACATTTGAAAGGAGCTTCTATTTGCTTGATATATGACTGTCCTAAAATACTGTCATTTATTCCATCAATGGGGTTAAAAGTTAATCCTCATTTCTATATTGTTTTGATTAATACCTTGAGGTCTATATTTGTCTCACTCTGCCCTACAACTAGCTATCTATCTCTCTCCGAGGTATGTCCATTGTTTCATTAGTGACTTGTCTCCTAAGAGACCAAGTGTGATCGTAATATATATCTAAGTATAGAAATTAAGGAAGGTCTAAACCGCATTGTTTTTTTCTTTTTGTCCGTTTATAATTTTATTGCATGTGCTTGAATAATTCTGCTGTACATCTCTGGGACTCTGCATCCAATAGACAGGTAGAGTAAATTACTACTTTCATGTTTTCAAATTCTTTTTTTTTGTTTAAACAATGGCATTCCAAGTGGGCATTTTGGAAAAAGTTGAACAGTTGTGGGAGATTTTCTAGTTCTCTTTCGAGGTATAAATGATAGTGGGATTGGCATAGTCTATCTTTAACTTTTATTTTATTTTATTTATATATCAATTTGAACATGGTTTATTTTCTTGATTGAAGGTTAGTGGTTGTTTAAGTCGCCTCTGAATAAAATGATCACATAAGTATCCATACTTATTGTCAGCAAGCAAACTTGAAGGTATTATTGCTAATATTTCATCTCATTTCATTTCCATTTATCTAGGGGCTAAGAGTACTTAGAGTTAATGCCCATTATTCTTGATGTGAAATGGAATTAGTTGTATAATTATTTTTACTATTCTATATACATTTTGGGTGATGAGTTGCTCCATTTGCTTCTATATAAACTGAAATTCTCCTTTCCAGGACATAATCCACCACTATCTTCAAGTTACTTATGAATTTTCAGTCAAATCCAAATATCTTGGCATGACTCTAGATGACTCAGTAGATAGTTTGACATTGGATGCATGCTTGTCATTCCTACAAATTTCTGGTATTTTTGTATTTTGCATCATTCAAGCATACAAAATAATAATTATAAAGTTACTATAGATACATAATGGTTTACCTTGTAATAGTCCTTCAAGTATTTCAAATGCATTTATTAAGTGCAAGAAGGACTTGAGGGACTAGTATAGGGTAAGCCATTATGGATCTATAGTAACTTGATAATCATTATTTGGTATGCTAGAATGATGCAAAAAAAATTTGAATATCATCATTATCAAGCAATAACAACTTCTTAAAGGGTTCTAGATCAATGGTAGAGCACCTACCTAATTATAGGAAGGAGGTTGGTGGTTCAATTACTCAGTGCCCTATCATAAATTTGTGACTACAATAATGACTAAATTTGCATTTATACGACTATTAGTAGCTAATTTCCCGTATCTTATAGCGTGACTAACATTTAGTTGTATTTATCTTGGTCATTAATATGTTATAATATAGTAGTTTATTTAGCCGTATATTTGGTCATTAATTGTTGCAATCAGTGACTAAATCATTGACTAAATCTGTGACTAACTCAATGACTAAATTAGTGACTAAATCTGTGACTAACTCAATGACTAAATCATTGACTATCAATGACTAATAAGAGCCTATTAATGACTAAGTGAAATATGACTAAGTTAGTCAATCTATAAGATAGTGGAAATTAGCTACTATTAGTCACCGACTCAAAAATAGTCATTTATAGCTGGATTTTAGTCATTTTTAGTCATTAATTTCTCATTTTGTACTAGTGTTCCAACTTGTTTTCTAACTGCATGTTGTCACTTTGAAACTGATTAATCAATTATACTTGTGAATTTCTGTCATCTTTGGAATTCTTAAATTGTTCCTTAAGATCTTCATTATGATTTATGATGCAGCTATTTTCTTCCTGCTTGTCTATAAGTTTTCCTTCAATGTCTTCTGTAGTGTTCTTCCTTCTGACTATTTTTCAACTTCTTAATTTTTTGTGACTAATGTCTTATTATGGTTCTTTAATATGAAAATTTCTTTGGAATTATTGGATAATGTTTTATTAGTTTTTGTGGTATCCAACTTGTGTGATTTTTTAGACTTGGCATTTTTTTGTTGAAGAACTTTTATCTGTTGTCAACACTGGCCAACTTCTTATTCTTGATCTTTTAATTCCTTTCGTCTATGTGTCAGTTATTCATCCTTGTTGTTAACAATTTTGTTCAAGTGTATTATTTCTTCTTTATACTCATTTAATTGTTTCTTTATATCTTGATTTTTTAATCTCTGATTGAAATCAATTTCATCTTTTAATTCCTCAATCTTCATAGACAATTTTTCTATATCATATTTTTAGTCGAAAATTTGTCGTTCTTTGAACTCCTTTTGAATCTCATGTATTTTAATCCTTATTTTCAAATTTTTATTCATGTCTGGCAATTCAACATTGTCTCTTTGATAACGCTTTAATTTGGCTTCCATGGCCTTTAACTTCTTTGATAATAGATAGTAATTATTTTGATTTTGAATTCTTTGACAAGCCTTCAATTGACTTTGAATTCTTCGAAGATCCTTCCTTTGATTCTAAATTATTTGACAATAAATTGTCTTCTTCTTAGTAGGTTAAATAAATTTTTTTCTTTTCCAAAAATAATTATTATTTCAATAATAATTATGTATATATGTATATATATCTGTATATGTATATGTATATGTATATGTATATGTCTGTGTGTGTGTGTGTGTGTGTGTGTGTGTGTGTGTACATACACACACACACAAATATATGTGTGTGTATATACATATATACATACATATATATTTCTCTTTTATGTTTCGCAATAGTTATCATTAAAAATAATAACTATAACTATATATATATATATATATCTATATATATATATATATATA
>LPNX011029621.1:29494-80617 GCA_001517045.1 Pseudotsuga menziesii
TTGGAAAAGAAACCATGTATAGTTTTTTAAAGAAACCATGTGTGTTTTCTATATTTTATCTTCTCTTTACTTTTTTTCATTCTTTGTTTCTACTTTTTTTTTGCTTACTTTTTTTTTAACTTTCTCTCTTTGTTTTGAGTAAGGTCAAAGATCTAATTCAAGGGAGCCTTGACAATTTTGGCCACAAGCCAGAATCAGATTGGATATGATTCCAAATGAGCTGAACAAAAGATAGCTCACACACATGCTACCAAAATTTTTGGAATAGTATAAAAAGTCCATTTGGATAAGAGAATATATGTATAAAAGAATGAGATAAGATAAAGGATTTACATTTACATTGGTAGGGCTTTATATAAGCCTTATTGTTCATTTTCAGATTAAAGGGTACATCTCTTTACTTTTTTCTAATTAACTAATTAATCATTATTAATTATTAACATTAATAATTAATAGTTATATTTATATATATTTATATATTTATATCTTATGTTATATTTTTTATATAACACTAAGCAATATAACCCTTGTTTGATTACTTGTGTTATTTCCAACATTTACAATGTTCAAGATCTAAATAAAAGACATCCACTCTAAGCTTTATCATATAATTTATGATGCCATGCAAAGCAAATTAATGCCTCATCTGAGTGACCCATCCTATGGGGTTTGACACATCAAGTTTGGTGAGGTTGAATTTAGGAATTTTGTGCCACATGTGAGTCATTGGATCATAAAAAAGTGGAGTGATTCCCATATGGATTGTATGAAATATATCCTTCCTTGTGGGAAGGTTGTTTTATCTCTAGGTATCCATAAGATGATGAAGGAAAGAGTGTCATTAATTTGGTTAGATGGTCAGAAAGAAACTCCAATTTGGTAAGCTTGCACGCATGTCATCAATATTTTGTTGAATAGAGGAGTGATTGTGGTTTAACTTGTGTTGCAACTTGGTATGCCTCATATTGTTAGAGTGTTCCCTTCATGATGTACTATCTAGAGTGAGGGGGTATTTTCCAATGTAAAATTCCAAGTCTCAGATTTATTATGTAAAAGTGGTCTAGCGGGGCTCAAGACCCCTATTCTATTAATGGAAATTCCTCTTGGTTCTCATTTCAAGGAGTGTTGGCCTAATTTATCTCCTTACTGTCCCTTAATGAGAATAAGTCCCTCATCATGTTTAACATTTATTCCCTAGGTAAGTTTTTGGTGCACCTTGGGATGAACCCATTAGGACACATTGCTTAGGGGCTCACAAAGACACTTGTGTTTATGCTATGTAGATGTGATTGCACCTCTAAGTGTTTTAATATATAATTTAGCACACCTCATCTATTCCCACTTGGACCTCTCTTTTTGACATACTACCCCTCCTCTTCATCTCCATATGAAACAATGATGATGGAATCATCCTTTGAAGAAGACCTCACCTTACTAAAAATGAGGATGTAGAGGGAAAATCACTTTGTTGGGGTTAGTTGGGGAATGACATCCTCTTTTTGGAACAACACCTCACTTGGTTGAGTCTATTTGCATCATTTTATTTTTATTTTATGTCATTTTGTGGTTTAGTCCTCGACTTGCGGGTGACAAACCCTATTTTTGCAATATTTTATATGTAAGGAAGGTAGGCTTTGAAAATTAAAAAAGGATAGGATGCCTCATATAAATTGGGTGATCCTACTCTAATTTTGTAATAAGAAAAGGGTTCAAATATAATCATTTTATTTTTCTCGTGGTATACTTGAATCTCCAAGGCTAGCACACTTCTCTCTTTGGCATTTTTTTCTTGTGATCAAGGATCAATTACAATGTTTTAGGGTTTTCTATATCTCTCAAGGTTTATCCATGTGAATGGTTATTATAACTCAAGGATAAGAAGGGACATAATATCTCTCTTGGTATTTTATTGGTGGGTGTTGGTAAGTTATTTCATTTTTATTATTTGGCATTGTTCTTGTGCATCTTAAGCAAGGCAAATTAGGATTTGTTTGGCATATTATCAATATTATTTGAGGAGACCTTCCTCTTAAAGGACTTATCCACACATGGTCCTTGGAGTACATTATTTTACCTAATTAGTCTAAGGATACTTTAACTTATATTCTATCATGTTAGAACCAAATATTATGAAGGTTCATCACACCCTTGGATCTTCAAGAGATAGTCAGTCGTAAGTCTCGCAATCAAATTGTAGAGTAGTCGATTGTACGTCAACAGAGTGGTTGATTGATCAATCAAATGGATGCTAGATGGGGAATTCAACTAGATGGTCGATGGGGAAGTCAACTATATGGTCGGATCGACTAGAACAATTGAATAAAGTAGAGAAAATTCTATCCTTTCATAAAACAATTAGAACCAAAAACCCTTACTTATGGACCAAATCCCCCTCAATTTAAAAAATTTTGTTACATCTAGAGACTATAAAATAATGACGCTACAGGTTGTATTGAATATCAAAATATATTGATATCATGAATTGTAGTTTGATATTGCACTATGATTATTTGTTCATAATGGATTGTCGCTAAGTGTTGTAAATGATGTCTGTCAACACCATGTCTATTCGTGGAATACATTTATCCCTTCTACTATTTTCTATCATCTATATAAATTTTCAAGGAGATTTCCCAACATGGTATCAAATGTATTGGGTTTGACCAATCCCGTTATCCATAATTTGTGCTTAATAGGATCTAGGGTCGATCGACTCTGGGATGAATATTTATTGACTGGAACCTTTGAAAATGGATCAGATCTGTAAGATATCATAAGGATGGCTTACAATATAAAATGTATGTTGTTTAAATAGCCATAACTATGCAATCCAGGCTTGTAACATGGAAACACTGTTGAAGATAAAGGGACTTTGGAAATATACTAATACCACTATTACATATCCAAATGATGACCAAGATAAGTTTGCCATTGATGAAAAGAAGGATGAGGATGTTGGTGTCATCACAGCCTACATTTTAGAGGAGATTCACTTTTCATACAAGTGGGATTGATTGACCTCATGACTTCTAGAATAAGATGAAGTCATTGTTTGATAAGGTTAATGAAACTCAAGTTATACAGATAGAGAAATATTTGATCTATCTAGAACCCCATTCCTTTGAAAGGATTGAGGACTATTTGGCTTGTATCAAAGAGAGACAGTTGAAGTTGAGGGAATGCGGGAAATTTTTTCCATAGAAGGAGGGATAGACCCGTGAATTGGTCCTAATGAATCTGAAGACACCTTATCATGTGTCCTACTCCTCATTTTGCACTAGTTAGATGTCATGTAAGGAATATGGTAAGGACTTTTTCTTTGATACTTTATGTGATTTATTGATCAAGGATCAACAAAATATGCTTGGTGAAGGGAATCTTGGTAATAGACATCATGCTTACTTTCTCACAGGCAAGTTCAAGAAAAATTAAAAAGAATGGGGTTGATCGAACACCTTGAATAAATGATAGGAGTGTATTGAAAAAACTACTAAAGGAAACAATGATGAGTCGACGTCAACCAAGAAGAATCGAAAGAAGAAAACATTCCAGCTAAGGTGCATACATGTAAAATGTAGAGAAGGCCTACTAGAAGAAGACAAAGGACTTGGAAGAAAAGGTCAAGTATTTTGAAGAAAATGTGTTAGTTGTACACTTGACCAAATGACCTACAAATAATTTTACCTTTTATGTCAATACTTACCATGCATTACAATCCCACACCACTCAACCTGAGTGGATAATCTATTCTAGTTGCACTCATCATATGGTTAAGGATGATTCTTTGTACTCTTCCTTAAGTAGATCTCCATAACATAAAATTTATGTAGCTAATGATTATTCCCTCATAGTAACAGGAAGCAAAAAAGTTGAATGTCAAAAAGGTATAATACCCAATGTTTATCGTATACCTATCTTGAGCATGAATTTGATGTCGGTTGCTCAACTTACACAAACTAGAAAAACTATTGAGTTTTGGTTATATTGTTTTATTAGAAATGATATGAGGCATGGGGGGACGTATTTTGCTACAGGATATCTAGATCCAAAATAAAAACTATATAAGGTTTTTTACTCTCCCAAGCATGACTATGGACTGGCTGCACTTATTTCTTACACTGGCAACCAAATTTGAATTTGGCATGAACAATTCAGACACCTGAACTTTTGAAGTTTGAAGACAATCGTAACAAAGAATATGGTTATTGGTCTCCCAATTATTGTTCCACATGATGTATTTTGTACTTTATCATGCTTAGAAATCATCATCAAGCACCATTTGATTCTGAGAAATCATGGCGAGCATAAGACCGACTAGAATTTGTTCATGGTCATTTTTGTTGCATGAACAAACCCACATTAGTAGGTGCAAAGTATATTTCAACCTATATCAATGATTCATCCTTATTTAAATGGGTCTATTAATTTAAAATAAAAGTATTGTGTTTGAAATATTTAAGGAATTTAGGGCATTGGATGAGAAGAAATGTAGTTGACCTATTAACCATTTGAGATCATACGATGGTGGAGAATATGTGAGTCAACGGTTTGAGTAATTTATACTATAGAGTAGTATTTATTGGAAAGGAGTGGAAAATAGGAAGAATAGGACCTTGGTGGAAATGGCTCGATGTCTACTACAAGACAAATACCTTCCAACAAAAGTTTGGTAATTTTTTTTTTACTATTCCGACTATCTCCTAAACCTTGGTTCGACCATATTTGCCAACGACATGACTCCAATCGAGAATCGGTGAGAAAGGAAACTGTATGTTAGAGACCTCAAAACCTTTACATGTGTTGCTTGGGAAGATATAAGTGAAAACTATAGGAATAAATTAGATGCAAAAATTCATGCTTGTATCATGATAGGCTATTTCAATGAGTCAAAATCCTATCTATTGTTTCACCCAGTCAAACAATAGATTCTATTGAGTAGGAATGTGATCTTTCATAAGAAGAATTCAAGCATTAAGTTCTTGAACTCTTCCTCAAGCTTGCTACATAGTGATCCTTTGAATATCCTTGATGAATTTAATCGACTTTACCCTCCCTTGAAGTATCGATCTAATAGTCAACCTTTGTTCTTAGGTAAACTAGTAGTTGGTATACATTGACTAAAGATGTTGGCATGCATGCATGACATCCTAAAACCAATCGAACTAGATATTCGACAAATTATTTACCATAGTTGGATACTAATACTACTCAAGATACTAGACTTGATGTTGGTGACATCGGTAGTAGTCGGCAAACCCACGGTTAGAAACAACATGGTAGTGTTTCCTTGATGGATTGTGTTCTCAAAATTTATGATCATGAAACCTATGTTGATAGTCTAGGATTACCTGAACGGGATAATTCTATGTATGTTGAAATTGATTTTTAATTGAATAATTAGACTTGGGATTTAGTTACCCGACCACATGGAAAGAATGTAGTGAAGTGTTGATGGGTATACAAGACTAAGTTTAACTTAGAAGGTATTTCTAAATGCCACAAAGATCATATGGTATACAAGGGATTCTCTCAGAAAGAAGGTATCGACTACACTGAAACCCTTTCCCATGCTGCAAAGATGTACTCTATTCGACCGATTATTTCACTTGCTACTCCGTTTGGCTTGGAATTTCATCAAATAGATGTGAAAAATGCTTTTCTTCATGGTGATTTGTTTAAAGAAATATACATGGATCAACCTCCTGGATTTGTGACAGATTCTAGTTTTATTGGTCGAGTGAACAAATATTTGTATGGTTTGAAGCAACCCCCACATGATTAGTATGAGAAGATTGATAGTTTCTTTATCAATCTTGGATTAAATTGTTGTGAATCTAATCACAATATTTATGTGTTACATGATCATGGTGATAGTTTGATTGTTGCATTAAATCTTGATGATTTAGTCATAACTGGAAATAATTCCGACTTTATTTTGAGTCTAAAAAACAAATTGAAGATACATTTGAAATGTCTGACTTTGGTATTTTACATCTCTTATTTGGAATTCAAGTGCTTCAAATCAATGATGGTATATTTCTTTCTCAAGCCAAACATTCTTTGGATATTTTGAAACAATTCAAAATGGATGACTATAAGTCTTGTGCTACACCTTTTTAGTTGGGAATAAAATTGCCCAAGGACTATGACTCTCCCTGAGTCAATTCCACTCCTTATCAACAGTTTGTAAATATCCCAATTTACTTAACTCACAGTCACCCTATCATTTTCTTTGTTGTTAGTGTGGTTTCTCGATTCAAGTAGAATCCTAGAGAAATCCAATTGAAAGTTGCAAAGAGAATTGTTTAATACACTAAGGGTACTTATCAATTTGGTATCAAATATTGTCACAGTACATACCCACTCGTCATCTTTACTGGTTCTGATTTGGTTGATGATGTTGATGATAGGAATTCCACTTTTGTCTATGTGTTTTGAATTATTTATGGACCCTTGGTCTAGTCATGTAAGAAATAGAAGGTAGTCTTTCTTTCAACTATAGAAGAAAACTACTGTGGAGTTGTCACTGCAAGTATAAAGGTGGTTTGGATCCATCAATGTTTAGAAGAGATTGGTTTTCATGTTAATGCCTTGACTATTATCTCTTATGAAAAATAAAGTAAAAATTAGGTTTCCTGTAATATTATATCACATAATAAAATGAATCATGTTGAGCTCCATGCCCACTACTTGAGACAAGTGATACGGGACAAAGTTGTTACTCTTGTTTATTATAGGACAAATGATTAGGTTGTTGATATCTTTATGAATCCTTTACAAAAATATAAATTTTTTAATCTTTGAGATATGCTTGGGCTTCAAGTATGCAATTATGCGGGGGTGTTTAGAGAACATAATTTCCCTCCTAAACTTCCAAAGTATTGTGTTGATGGGGGTGTGTTGTAACCAAAGGTTATGTAGGTTCATCACACCTCTAGATATTTTGAATATAGTCAATCAAAAGTTCACGGTTGACTAGGAAAGCATTCAATTGTATGATCAATTGAATGGTTGAATGGATAGTCGACAGGGTAGTGTATTGGATGGTCAGCTCAACTAGAACAACCAACTAACCGAGGGGATGTTATGGTCTTTCAAGAAATGACTAGAAGTGAGTACCCTTTCTTGTGGACCAGATCTCCCTAAATCCAAGGAAATTTGATATATTTGGAGACTATAAGAGATTGACCCTATGGGTGGTATTGATCATTGAAACATATTGATCTAGTGAGTTGTAGTGTGATAATGCATTGTGATGTTCTTATCATAATGTGTTGTGCTTAAGTGTTGTAAATAGTGTCTATCAATGTCACCTCTGTTCATGGAATATCTTCACCCCTTATGTTATTTTTTTTTATATGTCTAGTTGTTCAAAGGGTTTTCCCAACATAGGGTTACTAGTCTTTTACCTAATTCATAAATGTTGAATTTCCAAATTGATAAGAGACACTAACCTTGATCTCTTGTTTTCCTAGGGTTAAGGACTAAGGTCTAACCCCTTCTCTTATTCAACCTTTATAAAAAAATTCCATTTATATTTTGAAAATATAAAAAATATAATATTGTCAAAACCCTAAAAATATAGAAAATTTATATCTAAAATTTTTTGTATCATTGAATATTCTATTTGTTGGAAAAGTGCACCCCCCTATATTTATTGGTGAATGTTTGAAAGGGTCACATTCATGTGGTTGATTTGTGGGGTTTATCATTGTTGTGCTAGAGCTTGTGCGATTTCCAGATCTGATATAATAGGTACAACAATAAAATCAGCAAGTTTTGAAGGACTAAAAGAGCTAGAATAATGTTTAGGTTTGACCATTGTGGGCTTGAGCATGAAGTGGAAGGGATTAAGAATGTACGCCATCTATTTTGAGGGTTGGTTAGGGATTAAACCAAATCTTATTAAGGTACAACATGTATTTTTGCTTCATTGTTTTGGCCTGATAAGGCACTGGTCTTAGTCAAGAGGTTGTTTTTGAAATGTATTTGTCTAATATTGAGTGATTTGCAGATATCCTTCACCAAAGTTAGGGAATCCCGCTTGGTCCTAGAAGTTGACATAAAGTGTTGAGAAGCTAGGTTGTGGTGAAATTGGGTGCTTGTGAGGTCCCAAGTCTGGTGTGCATACCTTAACACTTTAATTCTGTAATTTTACTTTAACAATTCTGACATTTTAATTAATTCACATAGAGCCTTCTCGGATTGGGCAAAACAGGGGTTTCTTCTGGGAAATTTTGCAAGGAAAAGGAGTGAGCAGTGGATAGAAAGCAAAGATATGTTAGATATGGAATTTCCTCTCCCCTAACACATTTATATCTGGTTCCATTTAGGATTTAGATTCTGCACTGCAGAAACCTACTACCATGTTTTTGGACAGCGAAACCGTGAAACTAAGGAGAGTAGTTTGGTCTGTTTCAACCAGGGGCTTCTGGAAACTTGAAGAGGTTTGTTACATAATTAATATAAAATAAATAAAGGATTTATATATTTTTCTAAATTTTTGGAAAATTCTAGGAATTTTTGGGTGAATAGGGATTTTTGGCAGTTTTGGTCAAGGGAAACCCTGCGCAGAGGAGGATCCCAAAAGGTAGTAAAAACCAAATAAAAAATGGTTCTAGATATGGATATGGAAATTTATTCCTGTTACTGACCCACATGAACTCAGAGATCTCAGTTTGAGTTTACCGAACTTGTTTTACATCAGTTTTAGTAAAACTAGTTATTAAAAGCTAGTAATTTAGCTAGGGTCTTAAAAAAACAGTTAAATAAACTCAAATACATTTTTGTAAAACATGAGATTTGTAAAAGAGATAAATATAATATTTCTAAACATTAATACTCCCTTCAATCACTTCTCCAGCATAGAATATTTATTACATCACTCAAATTTACTCAATCCCCCCGATACATTGATAAAATAAGCCCTTTTGATGAAACTGAGACAATGTTATTTAGGGGAAGAGATATATCGACCTGATAAATATAATTTTAATAATATTATGACACTATATAACAGAAATTACATTATTTACTGATCATTACAAAGATGCTTCCAAAATTAAGGGGCAGGAGGCCCAGATCATGACCAACAAGGGACTGTGAGCATAGGTGAAGCATGGGCTTCAATGGAGCTCAACCTGAACTTGATGGAGGCTGAAAATAGATCTGATAATCCTTCAATGTCTATAATCCAGCACTCCATACCTGCAATGGAAGAGAATAGGTTGAAAGAAGATGGGAATGGAAGGTTGGGGCTCATCTCCCAGTAGTCTAAGGCACAACACCCAGAAGTAATGCTCACATAAGCATAGTTGATCACACATAAAAACCAAACTCAATAATGGAGCTGGAATACTTCTTTTATAGAATTAATGTTGACCTATTGAGCAAGTTACTTGGCTTGGTGACCTATAAGAATAGGTCACCCATGAGTGGACATACTTTCTTTTCTTTGCTTTGCCTTTCCTTATTTTTCCTCCTTTTCTAACTTTCATTATTTTCTGAACTTTGTTGCTTTTCATACTTTCCTAATTTTCCTTGCTTTCTAGATTTATGCTGCTTTTCCTGAAATATTCATCTTTTACTCAGTTTTGGCAACATTTTTGGACTCTAGTGCTTCCTTGACCTGGCAAGTTTATTTCCACGTTATTTAATTGCATAATTAATAAAATGATGAAATTAAATTAAATACACGCCTCAAAATAATTATTAGCAATATTTTTCCTAGGAAGAATAATTAATGTCAATTTGAGCCCCTAGGAATTTCATCATGGTCAACACTCTTAATGTCCCAAAATATGGGGAAATGACAGTCCTACCCTCCCAAATATGCTTGTCCTCAAGAAGAAGCACTCCAGAGTGCTGCAAATTTGTTCATCATGTAGGAGAACTGGAGCATGAATCCATTGTGCAAAAAGGTTTACTTGCTCCATCAAGCCAGCCTGTAAAGTTTCTCCAAAACAAGCAATGGTAGGGTCCCATTGCTTGTATTGCACCCCCTTCAGTGAGAATGCCTTCCCACACAAATTATCAAGTAAATTTATGCCTGGATCCCATTTCCTCAACTATAAGTATCCAAACATTAGAATCCACCATACAAATTTATCATCATGGGAAATGACATTCATGTTGTGGAAATCATACCACTGCACTGAAAATTGGAAATTCGCAATGCAAAGTTGGAAATCTGTCAGATTCCCCACCCAAAATAAAGTTCTTTATGTGCTTGATGCACATCAACATTGAATCTCACAATGATGTTGCTGAAAATACATAGGTATGAGTCCCATGTCCAACCCCAATAAGTATAGGCATCATCCAACCAACAAGGATTCCCAAACTGCTCACAATAAGATGATGCATCACAATTATCTCCAAAAATGCAAGCATGAAAAATAAATAAGTGTCCCATCATCCAATCTAAGAGGGTACTGACACTCCAACCAAAAGTTCCATGTAAACACTTCCAATGGCTCAACTCTCTGCCACTGTTCATAGGGTACAAGAATCCATCCAACTATGTGTATTTCCTCCACCAAAACCACTTGATGCAAGATGTTTTTCTTATCAACTCCTCTTGGCGGTTTGATTGCTCAGTTGCCTTCCACTGCTCATGAGAAGAAATTTTTATGCAAGAAGACTCCATGTGTGACATATAATATTCCACACAATCCACATGTGGTTGAATGGAATCAAGTGATAGCAATATGTGCCTATGTGGCTGATGGGAGGGTGATGGTGCATTCCACAAGTCATCACGAACACCTAGGAACGTCTCCATCTTTTCTTGTTGCACCAACAAGGAAAATTCCTTCTCCCAAATTTCATTCTCGCTTAATGAGGCTGAATTAGAAGTGTGGCTAGAACTGTGAATCATATCTCCGCAATACTTATCCACCCAACTTATGCATTCCCCATCTTCATCCTCATCTGACTCTCCCATGGGGAAGAGATTCTTTTCTAGAAACAATTCCAGTTTTTTTTCAGGAAAACCACTTGATGCAAGATGTTTTTCTTATCAACTCCTCTTGGCAGTTTGATTGCTCAGTTGCCTTCCACTGCTCATGAGAAGAAATTTTTATGCAAGAAGACTCCATGTGTGACATACAATATTCCACACAATCCACATGTGGTTGAATGGAATCAAGTGATAGCAATATGTGCCTATGTGGCTGATGGGAGGGTGATGGTGCATTCCACAAGTCATCACGAACACCTAGGAACGTCTCCATCTTTTCCTGTTGCACCAACAAGGAAAATTCCTTCTCCCAAATTTCATTCTCGCTTAATGAGGCTGAAATAGAAGTGTGGCTAGAACTGTGAATCATATCTCTGCAATACTTATCCACCCAACTTATGCATTCCCCATCTTCATCCTCATCTGACTCTCCCATGGGGAAGAGATTCTTTTCTAGAAACAATTCCAGTTTTTTTTCAGGAAAGGGCCAAGTGCTTTGTTCTCATCAAACTTGTCTATACAGTCCTCAAGCACAAAAAAATCAGAATGCACCTCATGTGCATGTGTATGGAAGGTATCCAATGGCTGAAAATTAAATCCTTGTGGCTTCCCACATGCCAAGACAATGTCGGTCACAACAAAAAAATTATTGCAGAAATTAAATTCTTCATCTCCCACCTTCTTCACTTCAAAGGTCTCTCTGTCCACCCAATCAATGGATGAATAAGGAATTTTATTTGGTGATCCATAAGGAATGTGATCATCCATCTTTATGGTAGAGAATAACACTTCATCCTTCCTCTCAACCTCAATGAGTTCTTGGCCCTTTCTCATAGCATTTTACAAGCACCTACAAATCTAAGTGCATATCATGATCCACCATGTCATGAGATTCCTCCCTCTGTTCAAGAATGCAATCAGCCTTGTGAATATGGCTGAATGGTGTGTAGGAGAGTAGGTAATACCTTTTCCACTTCTCATGAAGTTTCTCTATCTCCATCTTGGATTCTTGGAGTGCACATTGAGTGCTCTTCAAGGAATCTTGGGTAGTCAACAAATCTTGTGTGAGATTGAAAATTTCTTCTCCATCCTTCAAGGATGCTCCATGCAACACATCAGCAAGCTCAATCAAATCATCTCTATCAAATCATTCTCCATGCCCCTTGTATTGTAGATAATGCCTTCTGCATCTCCTCCTTGGATTCAAGAGAATATTGATCTTCCAATGAAGCAGTTATCCAACATCGATGTGCCACTAACGAATGTGTGTCTTGGAGAAGGTGTAAAGCCTTTTTAATATTCTTTTCATCCATTTTCAAATGCCAAGGAAACGAGTGGGGTTCTTGAGGAAAATAACCCCCTTCTTCTTTCCTGCAATTTTCTTGTTGTGACTTGCACCTCTCTTTCTGAATCTTTCTTTCTGCTTTCCCACCTGCAAGACTAGATGGCTCATAGCTCTCCGAAATGGTGATAGTGGGATTGGGATTCTTAGTGAGTTCAAGCATCTCCTATGATGTGGATGAAACTTTATCATGCTGCAAGAGATTCCAAAATTCAGAACTGTGTGCATCCCT
The DNA here is from genome assembly GCA_001517045.1 of Pseudotsuga menziesii. NCBI lineage: Eukaryota > Viridiplantae > Streptophyta > Pinopsida > Pinales > Pinaceae > Pseudotsuga > Pseudotsuga menziesii. The sequence continues at coordinate 42,029 of LPNX011029621.1, forward strand.
TTGCACCAAATGTTTCTCCTTCATATTTCCTAGTTCACACTTAGCTGGTGGGGGCTTGTCTTCCACTTCATTGGGAAATTCAAATAATGAATTCAGATATGATATTTCTTCTTCTTTTGGATCTGATCCAAAATATTCCTTCACCATATTATATCCATTGACACCCTCACCCTTAGTTGCACTGATTGTGTGATCCATAATAGAGAAACTAGGAGTGAATTTATCTCCCTCACAATTGGCCTTCCTCTTGCAGTCCTCAGGTGCAAATGGAGAATTTTTGTCTTTACATGGATTAGAGGGATGTAAATGAAAATTAATGCTTAAAAATCATAACCTTCATCACACATGTTCTTCACCTTATCCTCTTCTTGTACAAACACTATGGTGGCATGTTCTTCCACCAAAATTTATGCTTCACACCTAAGAGGTGTGGTCTTACTTCCTTCTTCTGTATGTGGCTCCCGAGGTGACTGTAAATTTGATTGGTAATCATATTTTGGGTCTGATACAAAAGATATATCTTTGGCCAAAAATAATCCCACATATTGAACAGTAATTTGGAGATCACCCACCAAGAATCTTGAAGTGCGTTCCTCTTCAACTTCTCCTCTTATGAAACCACCCTGTGGTGATTTGCACTTCACCTCATGGATATTTTCTTTTCCTTGATCACTTGAAGAACTAAGTGAGTCATGTCCCTTTTCCATTAATGAGAATGGTTTTGAGCCCTCATCCTCCTCTTCATATTTCCTATCCATAATATTTGGACCAACGGACCCTTCTTCTTTTTCCTCATCAATACTTCCATTCGAAGCACTACATGTTTCTTCCTCTAGAAGGTTCATGACATTCTCCTTTGAAGGATGGTTTGTTAGTGGATCTTGATTCTCCAAGCAAGTTGATGAAACTTCACTCTCTGAAATAGTACTCATGTCACCACTTTTGGAATATTTTCTAGAAGAACACCCAAACAGTCTCATAATGGTTGGACCAACAGATAGCTCTGCTGCGTCTTCCCTTTTGGCTTCTTTTTCTTCTTCCTCACTCACATAGTTGGAACAACTTGGTTACTCCATGGATGATTAGATGATATTGAAATAATTCTCATCCACGTATTTCGGCCAGAATCCATACTAGAAATAAATATATCCCTTGAAAGTAATGTCTGCACAAATTTTCTTACCCAAGGCCAGATACTCCTTGTATCAGCTAGGCATGTTTTCGCATGTTTCCATTATCTTTGTCAGCTATTTCTTAACCATTGGATAATCAGATCTGATCTCTTCTCCATATGATGGCCACTATTCTTCATCATATTCATGTTTTTTAGGCCTCCATCAACATAGATAATTTATTCTTCTTCATATTGTCTGCAGTATTCTTCATACTGCTCATCATAGTCATCTTCATAGTATGACATGGCTGCAAATTTCTTCACTAAGAGATTTCTTTCAACAGTATGATCCAAGGAAAGAGCTCTGATACCTATTTGTTGTCCCAAGTCTAGTGTGTAGACCTGAACACTTTATTTCTATAATTTTACTTTATTAATTCTGAAATTTTAATTAATTCACACAGAGCCTTCTCGGATTGGGAAAAACATGGGTTTCTTCTGGGAAATTTTCCAGCGAAAAGGAGTGAACAGTGGACAAAAAATAAAGAGATGTTAGACATGGAATTTCCTCTCCTCAAACATATTTATATATGGTTCCATTTAGGGTTCAGAGTCCGCATTGCAGAAACCTACTACCACGCTTCTCGGCAGCCAAACCGTGAAACTAAGAAGAGTAGTTCGGTCTGTTTCAACCAGGGACTTCTAGAAACTTGCAAAGGTTTGTTACAAAATTAATATAACATAAATAAAGGATTTAGATATTTTTTTTAGGTTCTGGAAATTTTTAAGATTTTTTGGCTGAATTTGGGGATTTTTGGTAGTTTTGGTCAAGGGAAACCCTACGCAGAGAAGGATCCCAAAATGTGGTACGACCCCAACAAAAAAATGTTTTGTATATGGATATGGGAATTTAGGCCTATTAATGACCTGAAATAACTGACAGAGCTCATTTTAATATTAACAAACTTGTTTTACATAAGTTTTAGTAAAACTAGTTATTAAAAGCTAGTGATCTAGCTAGGGTCTTAAAAAATAGTTAAATCAACTCAAATCCATTTCTATAAAACATGAGATTTGTAACAGAGATAAATATAATATATTTGAACATGAATAATCCCTTCAATCACTTCCCCATCATATAATATTTATTACATCACTCAAATTTACTCAATCCCCCCCATACATTGATAAAATAGGCCCTTTTGATGAAACTGAGACAAGATTCTTTAGAGGCAGAGATATATCGACCTGATAAATGTAATGTTCAGAATATTATGAAACTACATAATATAAATTACATTATTGACTTACCATTAAAAATATGCTTCCAAAATTAAGGGGTAGGAGGCCCGAATCATGGCTAGCAAGGGACTGTGAGCATAGGTGAACCATGGGATTCACTGGAGCTTGACCTGAAACACCCCAATAAAACCCCAATAAAAATTGGTTCTAGAGATGGATATGGGAATCTAGGCCTGTTTCTGACACACAAGAACTCACAGAGCTCAGTTTGAGTTTACCGAACTTGTTTTACATCAGTTTTAGTAAAACTAGTTATTAAAAGCTAGTAATTTAGCTAGGGTCCTAAAAAAATAGTTAAATAAACTCAAATCCATTTTTGTAAAACATGAGATTTGTAAAAGAGATAAATATAATATGTCTAAACATTAATACTCCCTTCAATCACTTCCCCAGCATAGAATATTTATTACATCACTCAAATTTACTCAATCCCCCCCATACATTGATAAAATAGGCCCTTTTGATGAAACTGAGACAAGATTATTTAGGGGAAGAGATATATCGACCTGATAAATGTAATTTTAATAATATTATGAAACTATATAATATAAATTACATTATTTATTGATCATTACAAATATGCTTCCAAAATTAAGGGGCAGGAGGCCCAAATCATGACCAATAAGGGACTATGAGCATAGGTGAAGCATGGGCTTCAATGGAGCTCGACCTGAACTTGATGGAGGCCAAAAATAGCTCTAATAATCCTTCAATGTCTGCAATCTAGAGCTCCATACCTGCAATGGAAGAAGAGGGGAATGGAAGGTTGGGGCTCATCTCCCAGTAGTCTAAGGCACAACACTCAGAAGTAATGCTCACATAAGCATAGTTGATCACACATAACAACCAAACTCAATAATGGAGCTGGAATACTTCTTTTATAGAATTAATGTTGACCTATTGAGAAAGTTACTCGGCTTGGTGACCTGCAAGAATAGGTCACCCATGAGTGGACATACTTTCTTTTCTTTGCTTTTCCTTTCCTTATTTTTCCTCTTTTTCTATCTTTCCTTCTTTTCTAAACTTTGCTATTTTTCATACTTTCCTGCTTTTCCTTTTTTATCTGCTTTCTGGATTTATGCTACTTTTCCTAAAATATTCCTCTTTTTCTCATTTTTGGCAACATTTTTGGACTCTAGTGCTTCCTTGACTTGGAAATTTTATTTCCACATTATTTAATTGCATAATTAATAAAAGGATGAAATTAAATTAAATACATGCCTCAAAATAATTATTAGCAATATTTTTCCTAGGAAGAATAATTAATGTCAATTTGAGCCCTTAGGAATTTCATCATGGTCAACACTCTTAATGACCCAAAATATGGGGACATGAGAGTGCTAGCTTCTCCTATGTTTATCCCTCCTAGCACCAGGATCTATGACTTTAATCAAGGGTGCTAGTTTGAGGGATAACACTTTTTGGTGCCATTTCTACAGACACTTGAACATTGTTGCATGACAATTGGGGTGTGTTTCTTAGGTCAAGGTTTTCATCCCTTGGAAAGAATGACAGATTTGGTAAGATGAGGTAATTTTTGCTTTCTAATTTAATGAGATTATTATTAAGAACCAAACTTGCACGTGTTATTTGGTGACCCCAATGAAAATAAATGCAAACAAATAAGTGCACTTCAAGGAAGAAACCTCAACTATTATTGACATTGTTGGGTGTATATGTGAGCACATTTGTTAGTCAAGAAGAAGAGCTCATGTTAGTGACTCTGCATATTTTTGGAATCAATAAAAAGATGATATGGAATTTTATGATGAACCATGGATACATGATTGGTTTTATCCATTTGATTTATTGGGGGTCCTGGGATATCCTAATCAAATCCATGGCTATGATTTGGAGAAGGATTACTGGAAGGAATGCATCCCAAATTTATGTGGACTTCTTTGATTGTTATTTTACGCCATTCATGCATGGTATTTCATAATTAAATGTGGTCCATGAATACATTAATATGAATATGTTCATGTTGTCTCTTGATCTATGGAATACGGTATAGACAAATGGTATGATGGGATTCCTAAGAAAGAAATCTGATCGCTCAAAGAATTTATCAAGGCTTTTTTGTAAGAGATGGAATCCTTCTTTCAAAGAGGATATTGGGTATCTCATTGATGAAGGCACTTCTATCCCATCACTTGAGATAAATATAGTGACTAAGATCAAACCTTAGAAATATCTCATAAAGAAACCATTGTTGAAGAATATTTCATTAAGGATCATGATAAAGAAGCTAAGGAATAGGATGCCTTGAAACAAATTGTTGAAGAAGATGATGCCTTTGAAGATGAAGGCAATGATGTCCTAGAAAATTAATTCAAGGAGATCCATATTCAGAATCAAGAATAACACGAGTACCAAGAAGGCATAATTGAAGAAAGAGAAGAAATGGTGGGTTATTCTTATCATTGTTTTGAAGATTCTTATGATGCATTGTCCCATTTTGTAAGAAAATGACATGAATCCACTGTGTGATAAAGAATATGATGACTATTGGATATTTACTGGTCCTCTCATTTATGATTCTTCAAGGACTGAGAGTGTTGCACTTGATTCTTTGGGTCACACATGTTATGAGGAAGATTTCCATGATATTTTCCTACAGTGTAGAAGTGACAAGGTTGTTAGTTTGGATTAGATGGACTCTGTTTTTTATGCAAATGTGGAACAACATGAAAAGGTTTTTCTTAAAGATCAAGAATAAAATAAAGAAGTTCTTGATGAGGATCCTATCCCTATTGAAGAGTATATTGAAAACATGATTGATAAAGGCATTATTAATGAAGACCTTGAAGGTCAAGAGAATGAAATCGTTTGCTTTCAAAACAATATTGGGTCCTATACATTCTTCACCACCAATGTTTCTTCTCAAGAGGACGCAAATAAGTTTTGGAGGATGAACTTCGACAACTTGAAGTCTCAGTCAGGTATGGGTGCGAGAATTGTATTAACTCCTACTTATGTTGTTAGGCATAGTTTCCCTTTATGCCTAGAATTTGAAGGTGATAATAATATGGTTGAATATGAAGCTCTCTTCCATGGCCTTGAGTTAGCTAAAAAATATGGCATTGATTTTTTGGAGATTATTGGCAATTTTAGTTTAATTTTCATGCAAGTCAAAGGAAAGTTCACATTTAAAAATCAAAGATTAAAAAGGTACAAGGATGCAGTGTGATTGGACACACAAAATTTCAATGCCTTATCTTTATGAGTGATTCCCATATGTTATAATCGGCTAGTTGATTCCCTGGAATTCTATGCTTCCATTCTTTACCCTTTCAAGGTTGTCCTAGAATTGGGAAAAATGCAATTGGTTTTCAGAATTTTGATTCCTAATCACTTTGAAGATCAGAATATATTTGATGACGAAAAGAATATACATAAGTTAATGAACAACATGGAATAATTTTTTTATCCTCATTATGCAGGGGTCCTTGTTAGTTTTGAGGTTCATTTGGGGTGGTAAACAGAGATCAATAAGTAGGCTTATCATGATGATAGTTTGTACTTGATCCCTATCCAAGCTTGGATTAAGGAATATTGTGAAAGGATCCTTTCTCCTTGTTATGGGTTTGAAGGCATTCATGTTCAATATTTTATCTTATTGTCTAGTGATGTTCATCTCAAGGTAATGGAATCTACTCAACTTATCATCAACGTGATTTTTCCTTGGAATTTTGCCAAGTACAAGGGAAGAATCCCCAGAATGAATGATATGCTAAAGGTGGATTAACTACTAGTATGATTTTACTTAACTCATTCACATTATCATAATTAGAGTATTTATGTAGAATCAATAATCTCTTAAACGAGCATTTTGATGTGTCATTTTCTTTACTTTAGCATTGCATTTTGTTGTGTTTTTTTCATACATTTGATATTTTTATTTGAATAAGATGAAAATGTCAGCCTCTGATGAATTTGATGAAGTTGTTGTTAAATGTGTGTATGTGCCTATACATTATAAGATATTTTATGGGGTTCTCATACAATCTCTAGAAGAGCACATGTCTTGTAGTTGGAGCCATTTCTTATGCCTCGAATGATCTAAAGCATGCCCTTCATGAGGTACCAGAGAGAGTGGGTCTTTTTCCATTCTAAAAGGCCAATTCTGGGATTTCTTATGTAAAAGTGTTGGTCTAACAAATCTCAGAACCCTTGGTTTGGTCATGGAAAGTCCTATTGGTTCTCATTTTAAGTAGTGTTGGTCAAGTGGATCTGCTGACTACTCCTTGATCGACATAATTACCTCATCATGTTGGGTATTCATGCCCTTCGTAGGTCTCTGGTGCACCTTGGGATGAACCCATTAGGACACATGGCTTAGGGTCTCCTAGCCACACTTGTGTTTATGCTATGTAAAGGTGATTGTGCATGTGATGGTTTCCATACCCATTTTCATGCACCTCATATATGCCCACTTGGACCTCTCTTTTGACATATTACCCCTCCTATTAGTCTCCATGTGTAAAAATGATAATGATGTTAGCCTTTGAAGCCTTACCTTACTAAAAATGAGGACATTGAAAGAAAATTACTTTGTTGGAGTTAGTTGGGGCATGGTGTCCTCCTTTTTTCTCAACGTCTCACTTGGTTGAATCCATTTGCATCATTTTATTGTTATTTTATGTCATTTTGTGGTTGTGTCCCCAGCTTATGAGTGCCAAACCCTAATTTTGAAATAATTTATCTTTTAGTAAGGTAGGATCTAAAATATTAGAAAGACTAGGAAGCCTCATACAAATAGGGTGCTACTACTCTAGTTTTGTAACAAGACAAGGGTTCAAATATGATCATCTTAATTTTTCTCTTGGTATACTTGAACCTCCAAGGCTAGCACACTTCTCTCTTCGGCATATTTTTCTTGTGATGAAGGATGAATGGTGGTTTTCTAGGGTTTTTAATCTCTCTCAAGGTTGATCTATGTGAATGGTTTAAGGAAGGACCTAATATATCTCTTAATATTATCTTGGTGGATATTGTAAGATATTTCAATTTTCTTGTTTAACGTTACTCTTGTGCACCTTCAAATTAGCATTTTTCAAGAATCTTGTTAATATTGTTTGAGGAGGAATTCCTCTTGAAGGATCTCTCCATAAGTGGGCCTTCACATTTATTATTTTCCCTAATTAGGTTAAGGTTACTTTGACCTATATACAACCTTGCAACCAAAGGTTATGTAGGTTCATCACACCTTTAGAACTTAAAGAGATAGTCAGTCGAAAGTCCAAAATCGACTATATGCTCAACTAAGTCGTCAAATGATCAGCCAACTGGATGGTTGACAGGGTGATTGACTATATGGTTGGCTTCAATAGAATGACTAACTAATCTAGGGAGCATTGTGGTCTTTCAGGAAATGACGAGAATTGACAACCCTTACTTGTGGACCAGATATCCCTCAATCCAAGGAAGTTTTTTTATATCTAGATACTTTAAAAGAAAAACCCTATGGGTTGTGTTAATCATTGAAATATGTTGATATGGTGAATTTTAGTGTGATAATGCATTGTAATATTATGATCATAATGTGATGTTGTTAAGTATTGTAAACGGTATATGTCAACACCACCTTTTTCTTGGAATATATTTATCTCCTTTGTTGTTTTATGTTATATATCCAATTTTTCAAGGATTTTCCCAACATGGTATTAGAGCTATTAGTTTTGACCTAGAATTTTTTCCACAAATTGTGTTCATTTGGATATAGGGCTAATCGACTCTGGGATGAATATTTGTTGACCAAAACCTTTGAACTTGGATAAGATATGTAAGATATCAAAAGGATGGATTCTAATATAGAACCTATTGTTTTGAATGGACATAACTATGCAATTTTTGTTTTTGACATCGAAACATTGCTTATGAGAAAGGTGCTTTGGCAGTATACTAAGACTGTTATTCTAGATCTGGTGGATTACCAGGTTAAGTTTGTGATTAATGAAAAGAAGGATGAGTTTATTGGGGTCATCATGACCTACATTTCAAGGGAAATTCACTTTCATACAAGTGGGATCAACTGTCATCATGTTTTCTGGGATAAGTTGAATTCATTGTTTGATAAGGTTAATGAAAGTCAAGTAATGTAGATCGAGAAAGATTTGTTGTCTCTAGAACCCCATTCATTTGAAAGGATTGAGAACTATTTGGATCATATCAAAGAGATATAGTTGATGTTAGGAAAATGTGGTAAAATTGTTCCAAAGAAGGATGGACAACTTAATGAACCAATCATGATGAGGACACCTTATGATGTGTTATGCTCCTCATGTCATGCCAGTTGGATGTCATGAAATGGACACAGTAAGGAATTTTTCTTTGATATTTTATGTGATTTATTGATCAAGGATCGATGAAATATGCTTGATGAAGGGAAGATTGATAGAAAACACTGGGACCACTTGCTCAAAGGCAAGGTCAAGCAAAAATACAAAGAATGTAGTCGACCTATTAAATGTTTGAGATCAAACAATGGTGGAGAATATGTGAGACAACAGTTTGAATAATATATACTACATAATGGTTTTTCTTACTAGAAATATATCCCTCATGCCCTCAGCAAAACAGAGTGGAAAAGAGGAAGAATATAACCTTGGTGGAAATGGCTCAAAGTCCATTATAGGCCAAAGGCCTTCTGACAATTTTTTTGGAAGGAGTTGTTTATTGTTCCAACTATCTCCTGAACCTCATTTTGACTAGAGATGTTAGTGACACGACTCCAGTCAAGAAGTGGCAGGGAATAAAACCATTTATGTGAAACCAAAAAACCTTTCATTATGTTTCTTGGGCACAACTAAGTGACAACTACATGAAGAAATTAGATGCAAAAATCATGGATAATTTTAGGGGCTATATATATCCCATGGGATAGATTAAGGGGATTAGAAGAACTTAGTGGGCTATTTTATTATATGGAAAGGTTTTTTATTAGCTAAAATATATTCACCCAATATTTATTAGAAAAATAAATAAATCCAAAATGAATAGCCTCCCATATATTAATGAGGAAAATGAAACAAAACTATTTTCACCCTAGCAAAATCTCCCCCCAATCTATATTTCACCCCCAATTTATAGATAAACTCTAGTGAAATCATTCCTTCGCTCCCAATACTCAGTAATGGAGGCTCCAAAGAGTTATTTCTCCCTCCATTTTCCTTGAAATGTAGGCATGTGGTTACATTCAGTTGTATTTTTACTCAATTTCATGTGATACTTGTTTGAGCCCTCAATCTCCATGATTCTTAGTTTTCTCAACATTATAATCTTCGCATAACATCTCCATTACCGAAATCCCAAGTCTTGAAGGGGAACGTCACACATGCAAGTTATCAGAGAATACAAACTTGCATCATGCTTTTTATCCAATAGTTAGCGTGGTATGCTTTTTATCATGCTTTTTATGCTTTTAATCTATAGTTACAATATATTATTATGTTGTAAATTTACCTTTTAAAATTCTTTTTATCATGGATTCCTTTTTAGGCTTTTTGAATTCTAGGGAAATTTTAATGCTTAGGGCTCATTCGATGTTATTAGGGTTTTATTCTATCCTAGGAGTATTGGTTATGTGAAAGTGGTATATAGATCAAAACATATGATTTATTTTATTCCTTGTCATGTTTAAACTATCAATTGACATTTATATGTTGTTAGTGGATGCTACTCTTGATGGAGATACGCCACATGATTTTTATATATTCAAACTGAATTTGATCTAGTTGTTTAAAATGTGCTTTTATTAGGAACTTGCTCTGCAAATATTATTGGATCTAAGGATTTAATGAGTATATATGTTCATGTTGTATGTTTGTTATTATTGATGTTTAGGATGTTTGTAATATAAATGAATGCACACTAGTTATAATGGTGGGGCTACAGTAGAATGGTCATTATTTTAGCTTTGTTATAGAGTTGTCCAAAGCATTCCAGTAGATTCCTTTCTTTGTATTGAGAATTTCTCGACTGGAATATTTTTTTGTTCGTATTGCCATGTTCATAAATTTTATTTGTGACCTAAATTTGTTGGGTTTAGTCCTTGTTTTACAAAATTTTATTTTTTGGTAAGGGTCTTTCAAAAGAAAAATGTTTTTTGGTGATTTTTTTATGTGTAATTGCTATCATCATATAGAAATGGATCTAGTTATGTATGATAAATATATGATTTAGTTGGAATACGATACTTGATTGCCATCATGATTGTATATAATATGTACAGGGAATGTTTGATATGAGATGTAGACATTATTCTATTTGATATATAGTCTTTTGCATTCAATGATGGTGCTAAAACAATTTTACCACATTTTGCATGCTTTCAAAAATTTCAAGGACATGGATACAAACACCTCCTCGGTTTATCTGAGAAAAAGTAGTATTTAGTTCTAATGATATATGTGGTGATGAATTAATACGATTTCTATTCTTGTTAGTGTATGCTATTATTTCTAACAACCATTGCAAGTTTCTAACTAACTCTATAAATTCCAAATCAAATGACATAATTCAAATTTTGATTGTCACAAAAGAAAGGGTAAAGTGGAATTCTTATCTATAAACATATAAGCATGTTATTTTTTCTTATAGCGTAGCTTAAAAATGAGAGCTTTCAAAAATAAGCTAATCGGGAATTCATACACTATATTAATTTTGTTGGTCTCAATAATACTCCATGTTATAATAATGGTTCATGGGTGCCATAATCACTGCATGGTGTAAAGTGTTTAATTCTATCAGGTTGTCGGTATGTCAAGATTTGGGTCCCCACATGTCCGTTGAACCATTAAGGGATGAGATAAAAAGTGGAGTCCCCACTTTCCATGAATCTAGTTAGTGTAGTTGTGTTTCACCGACACCTCCATTTGTGAGTGAAATAATACTACTTGTGAAATGTATAAATAGATCACTCCTCTTCTCATTCACGCATTTGTTCATTTGAGGATCTAGGAGTAGAGAGAGTCAATATTTGGTATATGGTGTTCTATTGCACTACCTTAGTAATCTGAAGAATCAAAAGATGATTCTTCCTAGAAAACGATTCACGAAGATGTTACAAGGTTTTATAATTTGATGAAAGATTCACCAATTTTTTAGAATATTTTATAATTCAATGAAATATTAGCCAATATTTTACAATATCTTATAATTTAGTGAAATATTCGCCAATAGTTTACAAGATTCTTTAATAGAATGAAAGATTAGCCAAAAGATTATATATACATAGTATATTATTGATAAAATATCCTTCAAACTTTCCTATATATTAGTGATATTCACCCATTGATTATAAATATAAATTTTGGGGGTGTTCTTAAAATTATCCCTAGAAAAAGTTAGGCTTGTATTATGATGGAATATTCTAATGAATCGGAGGCCTATTGACTATTTGACTAGGTCAAACAATAGATTATCTTCAGCACAAATATGATCTTTAATAAGAAGACTTCAGGTATTGATCAATTGAACTCTTCCTCTAGCTTATTGCACTGTGGCCCTTTCGATATCCTTGAAGAAATTGGGTCGAATGTACCCTTCTTTGAAGTCTCGGCTTGACATTCAAACTTTGTTCCTGAGTTGACTGGTATTCATTCTACATCAACTAAAGATATCAACATGCATGCACAAATTCTTGAAACCAACTAACCTATTTCTTCAATGAATTGTTTACCTCAGTGGGATGCTAAGACTATCGAAACTATTAGACCTAATGTTGGTGATGTCAGTATTAGTTGACACACCCATAGTCAGAAACAACACATGGTAGTGTTTCCTTGATGGCTCATACTCACAAAACTTGTGATCTAGACACTTATGTCAATGATCATGGATTAATTAACTTTGAGTGCTCCTTTGTAGTTGATCTTGTACCTCATCATGAATATCCTTCTTGTGGTCTACAAATGACTCTGCATCTATGCTTCTCTGTATTGTTGCTAGAAATGGTATTAATTCCACATATTTTATGGGTGATATTCCATTCACAATTTGAAATGGACTCTTCTCAGTTGACCTATTCATAGAATTATTAAATCCAAACTCAGCTTGTGCTAGCATATTCTCCCACTTTCATGACTTGTTCTATAAAACAGTCACCTGTACAAGTTTCCAAGGATTGTATTCACAACATTTGTTTGTCCATTTGTATACGAATGATACCCAGAACTAAACTGCAATCTAGTATTCACCCTCTTCCATAATGTCCTCTAGAAATTCCCCATGAATTTATTGTCTCTGTCAAAAGTAATGCTCCTAGGAAATCCATGCAATTTAACTACCTCTTTGAAAAATAACATAGTTATGATGGTTGCATAATTTGTCTTCTTACAAGGAATAAAATGTGTCATTTTTCAAAATCTATCAAAAATAGAAATATATAGAATCATTAACTCATTTGATTCTCAACACTCCTAACACAAAGTCCATGATAATTTCATCCCAAGGTGCTTTTGCTATGGGAAATGATGTGTAAAATCCAATGTACTGGCTCCTTCCATTTGCATGTTGGAAAACTCTACAATGGGAAACTCATCTCTTCATATCCTTAGCCATTTTGGGCCAATAGTAACATTATTCAACCAATTCCTTGGCCTTATCAGCTCTAAAGTGTCCACTAGGTCCTCCATTATGTAGTTCTTGGATCAAGTTCTCCCTTATTGATATCCTTAGCATACAAAGTTGATGATTCCTGAAAAGGAATCCTTCTTGGATAAAATAATCCAAGTAGGGTCTTTTTCCTTCATTCCATGGTTCCTTGTTGATTTTACAAGCCTCAAAAAAATATTGGTCCATCTCATACACACTCTTCATTTCCTCCAAACCTATAACCTCCACTATCATAGTATACAACATTGTAGTCCTCCTACTCAATGCATCAACCACTCTATTTCACTTTCCTGATATGGGATTCAATGCAAAGATATAACTCTACATAAACTCTTCCCACCTCATATATTGTAATACCCAAATGTTTTAAGCCCTAAACATATATAATTATTACTTTGTTTTGTTATTTTGGCACAAGGTGCTAATACTATGTACTTGGACATTATTGTTATTATTATTGTTTAATAAAATTAATTGACTCAACATGGACAACAAACAAGAATGGGTGGATTCGATGATTTCCACTTGTGATAGGGTTGGGGACTAGGAGTTGTTAAGCTCCCTAATATTATTTGTTGGACCCTATTCTTGATTATTTTTCCCTATGGAGTTACCTTTTCACCTTATTCGTAGTTTAGTGGACCACTCTCGCACTAGTGCACCCTCATGAAGGTTGGTCGGCCCCATGTGGTGAATTCAACCTCCTTAAATGATAAATACTATTTTGTGGGTCCCACTTGCACTAAGGTTCCCTCTCCCTAGATTCTAGGAGTTGTAAGCTATATTTTAGCTTCCAACTACTTCATTCTTGCCTCCACCTCTACACGTACGCCCCACTCCTCTATTCATCCCTATTTTTTTGCTTTCATGATATTTATGACCCTATTGTATCCACTCTCTCACATTATTTTTATAGTTGATTTTACCACACATGGTAAAACACATGTTTATGGCCTTCCCTATCCCTCTGCAGACTCCTTAGACCCCATGGACCATTTTTGTACTTTTGATGTTTCCAAGATCATCCCTAAAAACATGCAAAAATTGCCATACGCGACTTTTAAACCCTTTCTTGCGTATATACATGGGTTCGACCCCTAAAACTGCGTACATCAAGATGTGTGCAAAAGGACAAATTCTTTTGGAGTTTTCCTTGATGTGGATCTAACTCACTTGTCTCCTAGCCTTCCATATGCCTTGATATCGCTCAGATTCTACCTTTAATTACCCCATTGAAGAGATATATAAGGAACCCTTTGGATACATTGAAGGCATGAGGAATTGAGAGCAAGAAAACTATAGTCCATTTTTGTCAGAGCTTATACTTGAGTCTGCATCCCTTTGTCCCTTGGAGCACTTTTGTGTTCTTCCCAAGCTTGCCTTTTGCTTGTGAGCTTGTCATTGAATTTTCAATTTTTTGTTTTGGGATTAGTGCATTAGAGTTATTTTACCTTAATACTTTGCATGAGTGCTATTTGATTGTGCTTGCAGAGTCTGGGGGTGGTAGAATCATTCTTTTTCTTTGCAATCTCATTTTTATTCAAAAAATCCAAAAATATTTGCTTCTTTGCATCATTATGCATTGCACTTTTCACTTTGCATGGTACTTGCACTAGGTTTTCTTAGAGAAGTATTAGTCAGGCTTTCATATAGGAATGATTGCATTTGTCATTTGAAGAAAATTTTGCACTTCACGTAGTAGCATGCCCTGTTTTTCATATGACACAATGCATTTGCATTGATTGTTAGGTGTGCATTTTACTTCATGTTGCATCATAACACCATTGGTTACACGGTCATCTAACTTTTTTGAGTAATCAAGACAAATAAAATCAATGCTTAATTAAAATGGATTACACTATTTTCTTTGATAGGGTACACCAACAAGATTAGGTTTTAGGCTCTTGGAATAGTTCAATGTGAGTAAAATCTACAAGATCACTAAACAACAACATGTATGTGTCTGTCCAGGTGAGAGTGTGAAATTCCTTGGTATCATTAGTGTTTCTCAGGATCCTCCTCTTACAAGGGAGTTAAGCACGAGGCAGTGTGAGTGGTTATTGATTGGGATGACCCCTAGTCATAACTGAGTAGCACCAGATATATTTTCAGGATTGTATTTGTATCTGGGGGCTCTTTTGAGGGTTTTGGGCTTTGCTACCCTACCCATATGGTCAATCCCACCTGCGACTGTTCGCCTGAGCATTGATTATATTGAGGAGACCTTAGTTGCCTTACCTAGGTTATCGAGGGGGTACTTTACAGGGGTTATTCTGTAGGTGTCCCGGCCAAGTTGGGGTCGGAAAACACAGTTGCTATATGCGTTGAAGCTGAGGGCCACAATAATTGGTTACGAACCTCCGCTTGTTGTGTATGGGAGTCTCAAGCCTCTCCTAGGCGAGACATACCTGCTTCATTCGGGAGCTCACATATCCTACCCTTGTTTGCTTGTGATTGGCTTTATATTATATTGGTGTATGCTCTGTGCATGTTAGCTTGCTTAGGGTTTGCATAATTTGAGAGTCATTTTCATTTTTATAGTCATTGTGGATTTGGGTGCAGCACCCCACCATTCTCGTCTTTTAGCAGGACTTCCACCTTCTACATCTCCTCCTTCTTTGGGAGGGAGAAATAGATAGTCCAGATGGACTACTTCTCACATTGATTCACACACGATGGGAGATCATGAAGATGAAATTCCTGAGTTGCCTTCTCCACCTCAGGAGGTTGGGGAAGAAGATCCTACTCCTGTATATGATCCTTCACCTGATATACCTACACACTACCTACACACTCTGAGTATGATCCCTCATTCACAGGTCGCCAGTATTGGCTTCCGGGTGACGAGACTCATCATGAACCTACGAGCACTAGTTATGTTAGTTATGGCATGTCTGATAGCCCTGCACACGATTCGGCACATCATGCAGAGTTGAAATTTGATCGTAGCATTATTCTTGGGGGCATTCCCATTCCTTTCCATGCAAAGAGATTTGGAAGCACGAGTCACATTGCACCCTCCATCCCTGCTGTGGAGGCTACATCTCATGTTTGTCCTAGACCTGGTGTTAGTAGTCCTATTCAGATACCAGAACCAAGATGAGTGACGGTAGGGAATACCACTTACATAGTTTCACATGTCCCTTCATCCTCTATTCCTAGTTTTTCGAATGCTATTCCTCCCCATCATTCACATGGTCCTTCAGGCCGAAATGTTGCTATGAGTCATGTGCGTACTGCTGCTACTCACGTAGTTGTGTCTCAGAGTCAAGTACCTCCTGTTGTCTCGGGAGGTTGTATTCCTATTTCTAGAGGTCATATTCCTACTTCTGGAACGTCTATTCCTACCTATGGAGTTTCTCATGGGACTTCTTATGGACCATATTATGGACCGTAGTATGCATAGAGTTATTCGCCTTATGGGTATGGGTATCAACAACCCACTTACTCCCTGGATTATGGCTTTGTAGCCCCAAATAGTCAAGCTACACCACAGTATGGTGCTTCCATGCCACCCTACATGGGTCAAACAGGAGGAGGATACTATGGCCATGGCCATGGTGGTTACGGTAATCAGTCCTATGTGAACCAAAATTATCAGGGAGTGTCTCATAGACCTGTTCAACCTAGGCTCCCTTTCCTCGCAACATTAAATTTTCCTGACTTGTCAAGACTAACGAACGATCCGGTATCTTATGACCCGGCTTCACCGGATGTCCCTATGAAGCTTCCCTCGGACATCCCCAAATTCGAGGGCAAACCAGGAGAAGATCCTAGTGAACATGTTACTACATTTCACCATTGGTTCTCTTCTAATTCCTTACACAAAGATTCAATCCGTTTAAGGCTATTTCAATGCACCCTTATAGGGCCAACAGTGAAATGGTACATAGAGTTACCTAGGGGGGCATTCACTTTGTTCGATGACCTAGCTATGACTTTTCTCAACCACTTCCAGCTACCAATGCATTATGACGTTGGTATGAAACTCTTGTCGACATTTCGGCAAGACAAAGCCATGCATATCTTGGACCATATCCAAGAGTGGTGTAGATGGAAGAGATTAATTAAAGAATTCATACCGCTGGAGTTTCTCCTTGAGTGGTTCCTTAATTTGTTACTACCTTATATAGAGAAGGATGTTTCTACATCTGAAGTTCAGAACGAGGAACAAGCCATTTTTAAGGTGCAGGAATTGGATTTAATTTATGCTCAATCTGGTTTGTTATATGAGATCATTCCTTACGCTCTGCGTTCTAGTTTCGACCCTAAGAACAAACCTAAACCACATGTTGATGGCATTGTTGGTTGTACGAGTACCAAACCTGCGGATTCGGTTATGAAACAAGTGAGTCAATTGTCTATCAACCAATCTACCTTGAGACAAGCCACGAATTCATCTCAACCCACCCAAATGGCGAGTGTGCTTTCGGTGCAATCGTCGGACCAAAAGGGTAACCAGCAACCCAGAAGGAATAAGAAGAAGGGTAAAAACAATCGTAAGGGTGGGAATAGGAATGAAAATGCCAATTCTAATGACAAGAATGCCCAAAATGCTAGGGGGAAAAGTAGCCTAAACGTAAGGTTAAATTTCCTTGCAAGTTGTGTAAGGATGACCACCTCACTCATTTGTGCCCTCAGATAGAAGAAGCCTCGAGGTTCATAGCACAGGGCCTAGCTATGATGAATAACCCTCTATCTCATAATCAAAATATGAACTCAAGGACCCATGATCAGTTTGGTGGAGATCAATATCCACCAGAAGCTAGTAATGGTCATGGTCGCATCAATATGGTGCGTGCTACTAAGGTTGTGACTCGTGTGAAGGACTATGGTTCATCACAACCAAACCTTGGAAAGGAACCTGCTCCACCCGGGAGTCCTTTAAGTATTGAAAACCCTGTGGATAAACCTGAAGTTGCACCTCGCATTCCTAAGGGAGTCCTTAAGCGTTTAGGGCACAATCCTATTGGCCGAGCAACCCAGAACTATTCTATTGTCGAGGATTTGGGCCACACTCCTTGTGCGATGTCTGCACTCGAAGTACTTCAGAGTTGTCCTTCACAAAGGAAGGATTTTCTTTCTGCTCTTGGTGTTAACGATGATAATTCTTCCTCTATCATCAAATTTGAAACCGCAGGACTACAACCTCGCTTTCCTTACTATGTGTCTCTCTTGATTCATGTAGAATGTCTTAACAAGACTGTCAAATGCACTATGATTGATGAAGGCACTGCTGCTTCCATGATGTCTTTGGCGTGTTGAAAGGGTTTGGGTTCCCCCGAATTGTCTAAATCCACTACCATGTTGACTGTGTTTGATGGTAGATCATTTCAGTCGCATGACATTCTTCCTTCTCTTAAGGTCCATTTGGGAGGGAAGACCATTACGATCAAGGTCAAGGTGGTTGATGCACCCCTTGACTACAATCTGTTACTGGGTAGGAATTGGATGTACATTATGCAAGCCATAGCTTCTTATCTATTTCAAGTTGTATGCTTTCCATTTAATGGGAAGATAGTTATGATTGATCAAATGTCATTCAAGAATCCATGTGTTACCGCATCTTCGGGAGCTTCTGTCCCGATTGTCACGCACTTTCAGCCGGCAACTGGGAGTGTGGGTGTTAGCATGTACCCATCCCTTATGGGATCATTTAGTTGTCCTACACCTGTTCTTATGATCGGGTCTACTTCCAGTGAGGCTTCATCATCATTGCGGTCCGTGTCTTTTCGCACCACTCATATGGAAGATCCTTGGATTCTTCCTACATCGAGTCCTTCGAGTAAGCCCATCGGAATGGATGTGTCGTTGCCTACAACTATGATAGCATATCAAGCTAATATTGAATGTGTTGCATAGCCTAGTCCTTCATCTTCACGGACAGAGGAGGAGGACCCATATGTGCTGCCTGCATGGGCAGTTGAGTCTTCTCACACACATGACTGCCTTGATAGTTTTTTTCCATCAGATGAGGCTATTATTGAGGCTATGTCTGGGGTTGAGCCACCTTGGGAAGAGTTGTATCATAGATCTTACTTTCTTCCCAAGCTTGACCATTTGGAGTGTGAAGACTTTAGGGATATTCTTAGTGAGAGAATTGGTATTCTTGTGGTTCTATTAATCTCTCCTAGTCCGATGGCTGATGGAAACATGGCGAATATATACCCTACCATTCCTATCAATATCTCTCGTGATCCTGGCAAGATTGAGAATGTCTATATTGGGGCAGAATGTTCCCATGCTGAGATTCAAGAGTATACCGAGTTGTTCAAACAATTTCATGAAGTATTTGCTTGGTCATACGAGGAAATGCCAGGTATCAACCCTCACATTGTTGAGCATGAAATTAAAACTTATCCCATTGCTAAGCATGTTCAACAACTCTTGCATGCGGTAAATCCTAAAAAGGCACCCGCGATTAAGGCTGAGATAGAAAATTTGTTGAATGTCAATTTTATCTATCCTGTTCCCTTTATGGAGTGGGTTTCAGAACCTCATTCCGGTTGATAAGAAGCAGGGAACAATCTGTATATGCATTGATTTCCATGACTTGAATCGTCCCTGTCCTAAGGATAATTTTCCCACACCATTTATTGATCAAATTTTGGATGAGTGTGCAGGAAGCGAGGTATTTTCCTTTATGGATGGATTTTCCAGATACAATCAGATACAAATCAAACCTGAGGACCAACATAAGACTACCTTTATTTGTCCTTCGGGTACCTTTGCATATCAGAAAATTCCTTTCGGCCTTAAAAACACCAGAGCCACTTTTCAGCTGGCTATGACCTTGATCTTCCATGATCTCAAATCGATTATTGAAGTCTTTTTAGATGACCTTGCTGCTCATTCTCGTCATAGGATGCGTCATTCCTACCATTTGAGATTAGTGTTCGAAAGGTGCCACCATTACTTGGTCAGGTTGAATCCTCATAAATGCATATTTTGTGTGAAGTCTGGTCACTTATTAGGGTTCATTGTCTCCAAGAAGGGTATAAGAGTCGACCCTTTGAAGGTTGAGGCAATACTTCAATTATCTGCCCCAAGAAACATTAGACATCTTCAATGTTTGCAAGGCATGGAAAATTTCTTACGGAGATCCGTAGTTAACTTTGCCAATTTGACAAGAGGCTTTATGCGTATTTTTAAGAAGGACGCTACCTTTTGCTAGGATGAGCGAGCCCAGGAGTCCTTTGATGCACTTAAGAGAGCCTTAGCATTGGCCTCAATGATTAGTCCACCCGACTATAGCCGTGACTTTTTACTTTATGTGGTCGCGTCCATGGAGATGATTGGTATGGTTTTGGTTTAGGAGGATGAGGAGCTCCAGGAGCATGTCATACATTATTTGAGTCGAAACCTTATAGATGCGGAGATCCGTTATTCCCATGTGGAGAAACTTTCCTTAGCTACCATTCATGCTGTTCAAATATTGAGACACTATATTCTCCTTCGCTAGACCTTGGTGGTAGCTCATGTCAATCCATTTCAGTTCATCCTCACTAGAAGGATGATAGGGGGAAAGTATAATAAGTGGATTGTCATCTTGCAAGAATTCGATCTCAAGTTTGTTTTGACAAAATCGAAGAAATCGTTGATTATTGCAGAGCTTATATCTGATTTCCCAAGCGAAGAGGAGGAGGAAGTTTGTGAAGATACATTTGTCGATGAGCACATTTTCTTGATCTCAAATTTGGATCCATGGTATGGGGATATTATCATATATTTAGAAACATTGAAGGTCCCTACTCACCTTTCACCAAATGAACGACGACAGTTACGTCATGTATCCAAGAATTACCTCATAGTGGATAACACATTGTACCACCGTGGGGTATATTCCATTTTACATCATTGTTTAACTCATGAGGATGCTGAGCTTGTGCTGAATGATTGCCACGGAGGGGTGTGTGGTGGTCATTTATCTGGGATTTCTACAGCCCAAAAAATCTTGAGAGCGGGTTATTTCTAGTCATCGATCTTTGGATATTGTGTTAATGTGATCAAGAAGTGCCACCCTTGCCAGGTGTTTGCACATAATATGCACTCACATCCTGCCCCATTACATCCAATTATCACCGTCGGTCCCTTCACTAAGTGGGGGCTTGATTTCATGGATTGCAACCTAGCTTCAGCTGGGGGGAATCATCATATTATCATGGCTGTTGACTATTTCACGAAATGGGCTGAGGCTATGCCCATGATTAAATCCAACGGTGAGACAATCGCACATTTCGTATTCAACCAGATCATTACTCAGTTCAGTATTTCGAAAGAGCTTGTCATTGACCATGGTAGGCACTTTCAGAATCGGATGATGGAAGAGTTGGCCTCAAAGTTAGGGTATAAACAGGAGCATTCTTCTTCTTATTACCCTCAAGTGAATGGACAAGTTGAAGCAGTGAACAAATCACTCAAGTCCATTCTCCAATGAACTATCACACAAAGCAAGACCAATTGGCATATCATGTTATATCCTACTTTGTGGGCTTATAGGACCGCAGTTAAGACTGCCACCGGTTTTTATCCATATCAGCCTGTACATAGAGTGGAGTCTATATTGTCGGTTGAGTGCGAAATCCCTTCTTTAAAGATAGCCATAGAGCTCTTACCAGACACTTCCCCATTGGAGGAAAGTTTGGTCCATTTAGAGCATCTTGATGAGCAGTGCCAAGATGCCTTGGTGGCTCTAAAAGTGAATAAGTGTCGCATTAAGGTCCAATATGATAAATCTGTCTGTCTAAGGAAGTTTAGTGACAAATATTTGGTCCTTTTGTGGGATCAAGCTAAAGAACCCTTGGGGTAGGAAAATTTAACCCCAAGTGGCATGGTCCTTACGTTGTTAAACGTGTGTTAGAGAAGGGCACATATGAGTTAGTAGATTACGAAGGGACAGCCTTGGCGGAGCCTAGAAATGGGCTCTATCTTAAAACGTACTATGCATGATTCTTAGCTAGGGATGACTATTGTATATTATTGTATAGTATTTTGCATAATCAGGTTTTTCTTATGGTGATCGGGTTAGTTGATTAGCTTTCATTTCTTATGGCAGATGTCAATGGAGTCTTCCATCTATATAGGATTTGTGGATGGTGCTAGCTGCCGCACTCAACACTCAACCTCTGTTGCTTGGGTGATTTATACTCCTACGGGTCAGGTATTGTCTTCAAGAGGCGTATGTTTACGGCCCTCTTCAAACAATATTGCTGAATATAGTGTCATTATCGAGCTTCTACGGGATGCCATTTTACATGGTGTTCTATCTCTTGAGGTACGTCTTGATTCAGAGTTAGTAGTGTCACAACTTAATGGCTTGTATCATGTTAGGGATCTAACATTATTATGAATATTCTTACATGTGAGATTGTTAGAATGGAAATTTGACAACATAACATACATACATGTTCCAAGAATTTATAATCAAGTTGCTGACTCATATGCTAACTATTTGTTGGATTGGCATTTGTTTCACAGACAATAAGCTCATCACAAACATACATTTTTATACATGTAAATAAATAAACGATCATCATAAAAAAAATTTAAACATCCAAAATGTGATAATACATAAGTGTCATAATACAAAAATGGGGCTTCCGAGCCACCAAAATATAAATACATGGTAGTACAAAATTTATCACTCCCAGGTATCTAAGCTTGGGGAGGAGGAGGGGGGTTCTGATCATGGAATGTCACCACGGCTCTAGCTAGCTGTCGAAACAACCACACCCATGCTCATGGCACACCCACCACCTGAGGCTGCATGGCCTCAGGAAGGTCCTCGACTTGCACCATGGGTACCCTATTTGTCAGCCGCACGAAGTTGGTATGAATGCTTTGGAGCGGCCGCTCCGCATCCACACCCATAATTCCAGCTCCTCTTCCCCTCCGTCTATGACAAGGGAAGCCTTCAGGCCACCATGGTCCTACATCTGCATACATATGATAGGATGTCACTATGTGTTGTCATGCAAAAACATGTCTTTTGAGTCTATATATATCAAAAAACACAAAAAAATTAAATAATTCCCAAAAATTAAAAAGAGGGTTGGGATGTGTTACCAATGTCATCGTATGCTGATCCTGGTGGTAGAGGCATGTCGGGATCTCCCCAAAAATCTATCCCTGCATAGGGGTAATCATCGATGGCAACTATCTGTCGCCGCCACCATGGAAAGAAATCAGCTAGATAGGGGTTGGACACCCTGCCTCCACCCAGTCTATGCATCGCATCTGCCCAATGTTGTTGGGCCAGATCTCGAACCCCGTGAAGAGGAACGTCAACTCTAGGGCTCAATCCCAGAACACGCTCAAAGAAAAACATGCTCAGTATACAACTGAAACCGAAGTTTTGTACCCTACCCATCTTGCACTCACTGAGCTGGTACTTCATGTTGCTCAATAATTTACATGTAAATTAAAGAGCAAGGCATGGGAAGTTACCTGGAAAAAATGGTGTCGGATTTTGCCGGTTGGATCTCCGGGAATTCGCGTTTGAAGTTCTGAGCTCAATTGAGTAAAAATTTCAAATGTTATATAATGTTTTGAATTTGTTACTATTTATAGAAAAATTTCAAATTTTTGAAAATTTTTACCCCATTTTCTATAGTTTTGGACCGTTTCTGACCCTTTTGGACCGTTTTTGACTAATATATGATGTAGGAGACCATTTTAAGTGTCATTTCGACTGTTGTTTTGACCCGTTCGTGTCGATTTCAAGTATGATGTTTAAATTGGCATATAGGTTAGGTCTCACCTCCATTTGCATTTTGCATGACCTTATGACCATTTCATTATAACCTTAGGTACGAACCCATTCTATCTTGTCACAGAACTTTCTTGATGTTTTAGAAGTGACATGATGTGAATGGTAGAGCTTGACCTTACATGGGTACCCTATTTAGCTCCTTGTTTGCATTTGGTGCCCATGCTGACAGTTTGTCTTTTAGGATGTGGGAGTCCATTGTATAGTATCGCCATGACATTTCGCAAGAGCCTCATACTCCTCTTGATCTTTTGCTGGCCTGTTTCCTCGGGACTCCCTTATGTCAAGTTGTAATTGCATTATCATGAGCTTTTCTTGCCTCATTGAGCCTTATGCTAGCTTCCTTGACTTTGAGTATCAGCCATATAGCCCGAGCTTGTCTCATGTTTAGCCACGCAAAGCCATTTTATATATCCTTTGCAGCTTGACTCCCTATTTTTATCAGGAGGGGACTTTCCCCGGAGTTTCGCTATCCTACACATGTGTCCTTGCATTGAGCATAGGTATGTTCCGCTGCTTAGAACCAGTTTGTTTTTCCATTTGACACTCGTCTCCTCCTAGTCTGTAACTTTAAAGCGATTTTATTCTTTTCCAAGCTTTTCAAATATTTGAAAAAGTCCAAAAAAAATTTAAAAACCAAAAAGCCGAACAAGAAAATATGTTATCTTTGGCAGCAGTCGAGTCGTGTCGCCTTCGAACAAAGCACTGTATATCACATCCGTTGGTTGGGTTAATAGTTTGACTTTAGGATCTCTACTCATTTATCTGAGTTTATCTCCACCAACTGGTTAAGCTTTCAGTCCCTATGGAGCCTTTGTCGATACCTCCTGTGTCGGAGAGATGTCCCAATTTTGTATAATGAGTCTATGTTGCCTACATTTAGTCACCATTCTCCTTTATGCTCTTGTTCGAAGGAAGTTGAAACTTGAGTCGGCCATTCCTTAGTTATCTTGACTTTGCATGTCGGGCATTCTCGGTAAAGTTACTGGTTTGTGCACCTTATGATCGAGTCCTTCCACATTATACAGCTTTGCTGAGTACCTTATGCTGGATGATGGGGGATGCCTTAATGCCCTCCTTCATGTGGATTTCATCCCATTGAATATAGATCATTTATTTTGGGATAGGAATCTAGAGTCATGTTTGAGTGCCTTGAGACTTTCAATCATCAGGGGTAGGTTCTCTCGCCATCGAAAATTTTTGGGAATACATCAATGTCCCCTAATCGATGGATTCTCTCAAGTGTTTGACCTCAACACATTTATTCACACTTGTTAGTTTGCACTCTAGTACCTTGATTCCCATTTTCATTATCGGTGGGTGATCTCGCATCTGTTAACGGTATACATCAATGACTGGTAATCAGACGATGGACTACTATGTTCAACCTCGACACCTCTATTCACATAGTAGGACATGTACTCGTAGCAGTTTGTGTAGAAGAACTTCTAGATTGGTGGCATATTTTATATCCTACCTCCTTGATCGTGCCAATGTTCATGATATTTTAGCTCTCGTGAATTGATTCCAGTATATGTCAGACATTTCCAGCCATTGTGGAGATCTTGATCCATTATATATCTTCAGTCTTCATGGAGATCATGATCCTTTGTATATCTTCATCATGGAGATTTGAATCTATTTATATTGTACGTGGTGATGACCACATATGTTATATTATATCATGCCTATTCATGGCCATTGTACTCTTATGTATATTTGACTGCTATATCTATTTGTAGTTATGTGTAGAGTTGTATCATTGTATAGTGCTGATTGGATGGTTGGTTCTTCCACTGGGCTCTTCATCACTTCACTTATGGGGTGGACTTATAATGTATTTTGGCCATTGTATGACCCCTCTAACCTCACACATTAGGGGGCATCTGTTATAGCTGTTTTTACCACACATGGTGAATCACATTTTTATGTCCTTCCTTGTCCCTTTGCAGACTCCTTAGACCCCATGGACCATTTTTGTACTTTTGATGTTTCCAAGATCATCCCTAAAAACATGCAAAAATTCCCATACGCGAATTTTAAACCCTTTCTCGCGTATATACACGAGTTTGACCCCTAAACCTGTGTACATCGGGATGTGTGCAAAAGGCCAAATTTTTTTGGAGTTTTCCTTGATGTGGATCCGACTCACTTGTCTCCTGGCCTTTCATATGCCTTGAGATCACTCGGATTCAACCTTTCATTACCCCATTGAAGAGCTATATAAGGAACCCTTTGGATACATTGAAGGCATGAGGAATTGAGAGCAAGAAAACTATAGTCCATTGTTGCCGGAGCTTATACTTGAGTCTGCATCCCTTTGTCCCTTGGAGCACTTTTGTGTTCTTCCCAAGATTTCTTTTTCTTGTGAGCTTTCTATCGAGAGATGGAGGATTGAAGTGGTGGAGGCCCAAGTGGGGGACTTAGTTTCTTCGATTCTCAAACGTGCCAACAGAGGTTGTCTCTATTGTAATATTTGTTTTATATTAATAGAAATATCTTTTCCTGTCCAATAATGTGTACTTGAGTGAATATTTGATCCATGGATGATTTCAAATGCTTATATGTTATTGATTATATATGCTAGAGTATGTCTAACATGATTATATATAGCATGCTTGTCTTGTTTATTGAATGTTGAGGAAGCAATTTATCAATTCAAGCTGGAGTTGGAAAGCTCAATGAGGATCTACATCAACTGTTCGGAATAAGGTACGAATCAAGATCCTTTAGTGTTAGATATTTGGTTTCTCTTGCATATAGGAAAGGATTGATTTCTAGATTCAAGTTGTCTATTGTGGTACCCCAAGCCATAGGAATTTCTCTTTGTAACACTCACATTATGCACCCTACTTGTGTTTTTATGCCTCCACTTCTTGGTTTTTGGTAACTCCTCCTAGTGGTGCTAATCTGGGAAGGGAATATCCTAAACTAAGACACCTCTCAACCAACTTGATTTAAGTCTCCATGATGAATACTAGCCACACCTTAACCAATTCGATTTGGTCTCCTTGGGTTCGAATTTCCCACCTTGATCTTCATTTATACATGATTTATTTCCTTAGCGTGCTAGTTAGTGAGTAAGTGGGTTGGATGGATCTCATAGTGACTTGTGTTATGTGTGAGAGAGTGATTTTACCAGGTTTCTGCCCTTTTACCTTTGTTCCCTCAGGGACCATTACTTATCTGTAGTATAGCACGTAAATCCATTGGGTGAGGGTGGTAATATTTGAAGGTTCATGATGAGTACGGGTCTTACACCAAAATCTCATCATCATCATGTCATGAGATAGGTATTCCCTTGTCTGATCCAATCCCTCAAATTTTTTCGTGGAGAAATGAAGGAAAAAAATTATGCCCTTGCAATTTTCCTTGTTTTGAGCTGGTAACGCTCCTCTTTCGTTGAAAAAAAGAATTACCCAAGTCAGAAATGCTCCTAATACATGAGAAAAGAGTGGTTCCACCACCTCTATCCTTACTACAGGAAGCATCACCCCCTTAACACCGCCTGTTTGCTTCATTAGAGGAGCGGTGCTCAATTTTTCAAGGAAAAAAGAGAAGCTTCGAGAGGCTTCTCGAAGATTGCCTTCATGTAGCCTCATCCCTATGGTTTAGGACCAACTGGAGCTTGAGATCCTTCATCCTTGGATCTTATCTCCACCGCACCCATGAGATCCTCAACCATACCTATCCTCCCATGCCTTTCAATACTGGCTCATCCCTCATGGGAGAGAGGAGGAAGAATTGTGTTGCATACCCAAACTCTATCAAAATAATTATTGCGCTATTGGAGGCAAGGTAAAGTTAGAGGCAAGGATCTATTGTATGGGACTCTCAACACCAAGGAATCAAGGTTGTAGTCTTTCCAACTATTTTTAATAAAGATGTTTTCTCTTTCCCATATATGTTGTATCATGTGTATGTATTGCTTGATTCCTTAGTCACAAGCATAGATCTAGTTGATTATATTGTATGCTATCATGTTTTTATTGTTGTCTTCCATATTTTACAAGTTCTTGTGCAGTATCAGAGGAGAAATATTCAAGGATAGTGAGGACAACCTTTGAGAGAAGTATCATGGCATTGTATTCAAGTGATTAACCAGATCTAGGGGAAGTTTAGCATTTGGTGTTTGTGTTTTGTTCTAGACCTGAACCATTCAAATCTAGGGAAAGAGATCCTGTCTGTAGGAGGTGTGTATTTCTGGCTAACAGTGGGTAGTCACAACTCATCGGGTAATGTAGACGAAAGGGAATGTAAGTGACGAGGGATTGAGCTATGGCTACTCTCATTGAGAGTACCTCTAGTTGTGGAACCATGTCTTCATCTCAAGGGTGACTTACATGCTAAAATATGCATGAGAATGGCATTTATAAGGCTAGGAGGAACGTGTTCCTATTGAAGCAAGTTGCATTCTTTAAGATAAGTATTTTCTTATGTGTTATTTATTTTATTTTATTATGCATACGTGTCATGGAGGATAACTTGATATATGTTTATGTATATGGATGTTATGTTAGTATTTAAATGCAAGATGGGCATTCCTCATGCTTATCTATGTTAAATGGATTATTATGTTAATAGTTGAATGTACGTGGATGGCCTTTGTGTGATATAAAACCCTAATTGTGAAGAACCTTCTCTATCTTCTCTAACTTCTCTATTCTCTCATGGCTAGATGGATGTAGATGGAAGCCATCATTTTTTATTTCTCTCATGCTTAGATGGTTGTAAATGGAATACATAAAATTCAATTTGTAATGTGCTTAGATGGTTGTAAATGGAATCCATAAGATTCAATTTGTAATGTGCTTAGATGGTTCTAAATGGACGCAATAAGATTCAATTTTTAATGTGCTTAGATGGTTGTAAATAGAATCCATAATAGTATGATTTGTAATGTGTTTATATGGTTGTAAATGGAATCCATAAGATCCTGTGTGTTTGAGTGTTAGATGGTTGTAGGATAAATCCATGGGATCTAATTTTGAAGGATTTGGATGGCATCCTTGGTATCTGTATCTATTACGGTTCAAGTGGTTGTTCGTTCTCACTATATAACAATGCATTTATCACACACAACAGAATAATATTATAACCTCAAGTGAACTTACAATTGGAACACACTGGGATGACAACAATTGAATACTTACAATCATGAATCTTGCACATAGGCTAAGAATATTTCATTAATGTTGTAAGAACATTATATATGTCTACTATCTTATTTTACTCATACGCATTCAATGTAGCAAGCACAACATATTTAGCTTACATAGATGGTGCTTTAGGAAAGGGAATGTTTTCATATGCGTGCATTACATTTAATAAGGCTCAATGTTTTAATCTATAACTGGATTTTGGAATGTTGGCCTAGTTGTGGATACCTTATTTCGATGTCCAATACCCTTAATCATCCTTCCCTTAAGTTCCCTATTTTCTCTTTCCTTGGTTTTTGGGTCGGGAACACCACATATATCTCCGATTTAATCTCAATTGGGTGTTTAAATATCTCAAAGCCTAAAGATATGTGTACAGCACAAATTATTTAGGAAGAAAATAATGCCTCCACTTCTTCAAAGGTCGTATGATTGCATAAAATTCTTGTTCATAGACTGAATACTTCTTCTTAGCCTCATTTAAATTCTCACTAAGAAATGCAATCGTATTTCCTTCTTGAATCAACATCACCTCTATGGTTGTTCCACTAGCATCATAGTCAAGTCAAAAAAAAATTCAAATTTGGGTAATGCCAACACTGCCTATTGTATTACCTTCTATCTCAACTTCTCAATGTATATTTAAGTACTTGCATTCCATTAGAATTATCCTTTCTTAATATAGGATTTCATTAATGGTGCACAAATGCCATTGGAATTTCTTATAAATTTTCTATAAAAACTAGCCAAACCATGAAAACTTCTTACCTTTATTACATTTTTAGGCATTGGTCAATATGTAATTGCATTTACCTTTCCAAGTTCCATTTTAAATCCTTTTTGAGATATTGCAAACCCCAAATATACTAATTATTCCTTCATAAAAGAACATTTCTACAAATTTATTAGCAATGTTTCCTACTTCAACTGTTGTAACACCTATCTTAGATTCATAACATGCTCTTCTTTTGTCTTGAACATGATATTCCATTCATCTCCTTATCAAATCCTTATCTAGTGATACCCATTCTTCAAATCTATCTTGGTGAAGTACCTTTCTCCACTTAAGCAATCCAATAGATCATCCATTCTTAGCAATGGAAATATATACTTAGTTGTAATTCTATTGATTGGCCTTTAATTCACACATCCTCCATTCTCCTCCTTTCTTAGGTGCAAGTACAACTAGTACTGCACATAGACTCAAACTTTCCCTAATTATTCCTCTTTCAAATAGTTCTTGAACTTGTTGATTAAGCTCTTCATTCTCCATAGGTGTCATACTATGCAATTCCTTATTCAGCAAACTCGAACCTAGAATCAGATTATTCTGGTGAGATATACTCCTCATAGGTGGTAACTTCTTTGACATCTCCCCTGAGATAATTTCCTTCAATTTTGTTAGCATCTTTCCAACTTCCATGGGAACATCTTATTTCTGCATCTCTGTACTAAGTCATTTTAGTATAACTGAAAAACAACAACACACTCTTCTTTCTTCTCTCAGAAATTCTTTGGCTGAACACACCATGATTTTTTTCCCAAAAAATTTACTAGTGCTACCCTCATCACTCCTAGCCTCATTCAAGGGTAACATCCTAGTTTTATGCCGATATTTCTTCACCAAAACAATGTTCTTATATCCATCATAACTCATATTCATGTCACATTTCCAAGGTATAACTAGTAATAGATAACAAGCATCCATGGGTACTATATCACACATCACACTTTCATAATAATTGTCAATAAGATTTATCAAACACTATTGAGAAATAATGACATGGTGCCATTCTTGCAACCATAAGACCCTATAGGCCTATGGTTATGGCCTACACTTAAATTTCAGTTTCTCTGCAACCTTAGTAGAGAGCCAAATTCTCTATGATCCCTCCATATACAATTAGAGAACAATGTTTACCTCCAATTCTACACATGGTATTGAAAAAATATTTTCCTCTAGTCTAGTTCATCCTCTTTATGTTTAGTAGGCTTCAATATAATTATCATGGTCATCAATTTTCTTCTACCTTCTGGTTGAACTTCATCATCACTATCTCTAGTTGTTGAACCAATAGAACCTTAAGCTCCCTTAGTGACATGTGTTCTACTCTCATGCTTCCTCATAGTATGCAAGATTCCAAGGAATTCATATGCCTTCTATATAGGAATTTGACACTTGTAGCAGACCACAAAAGGTATGTATGTTCCCATGCTCTAGAGTTTATTAGACCACAAATATTTCCTATGCCTATATAGGCTTAACTATCTCTTCTTGACTCATATTTTTGATTACCAGAGCTGGTGCCTTATTCATTATTGATCCCACTACTTTGTCCTCTACCAGATGTGGTTTTTCCTCTACCCCTAACCATTATCTTTCCCTTTGACTAGGGTTCCTCCTTAATATGTTTTCTTCTACCTTTAGGGCTAGCTGATATGACTCTCCAACTTCCTTAATCCTCATAACATGCAACCCATCCTAGTTAGAATAGTTTAACCCATTAATGTATCTTGCTATAGCTTCCTCTCCTTCATCACTATGTCCAAATATTATGGATAGTTTGTAGAATTCTACAATGTATTATTTCATATTGATTTGCTTCTTCCTCAAATTTTGTAATTTTTTATACAAATTTAGTATGTAATCAGTAAGAATAAATTTATCCTTGAGGTGATTCACCATTATATCCCATGTCTTAACTTTATCCTTTCCTTTCATCATTATGTCCAAATGTATAGAATACCACCATAAGGATGCATGACTTTTTAACTTTAGGTAATCCATATTTACCCTCTTAGAGTCCTCAATTTAGTCCATATCAAATAATTTGTCCATATCCCTAATCCAATAAACCATTTCTTATGGATCAAGACTTCCAAATTATGAAACTACCTCCATCTTAGGTTTCCCTCTCAATTATGCTAGGTATTTTATAATTCATTCCCCAACGTCTTCATTTTATTTTCCTTCTACTTGGGCTTGTTCAACTTCATTTTCTTCGTCCTAACATCATGAGTCTCAACTGTAATTCCTCTCCTTTGCATAGTCTAAAGGGATCGCATTTGTGCTTGCATGGATCTTATCATATAGGCAATTACATCAAGCCTACCTTCACCAATTGCAGCACCTCCATGCTTCCTTCTTCCCCTTCCTCCAACAAGTAATACTCTACCAACCATAATTTCTTTACTTATAGTTCTACCCAATAATTTCTCCACTGGAACTGTATGGTTCCTTGAAAACAATTCTACCCAACACTCTCCTCTAACTAGAATTGTTCACTCGTAGGACATGTTGAATAACGAGTTGGAATTTATGTCAATTTGATATAAATAGTGTTCCTCATGAATTTTGTGAAGTTGCATGCATTTGCAGAGAGGCCTGTGTGCATTTGGAGCATCTTTTATGTGCATAAAGTCTGTGTGCATCCTATAAAGTCTTGTGTGCTTCTATTATGTCCATCTCTTTCATGCTTCCTCCATGCATATCCACTTGGAGAGGCTTGCGTACATTCAAGTTCATCATCAATCTCAAAGGATCCAAATCCAACGAATTATAAGAATTTCACTATGTTAAAAAGAATGGACTTTATCCCAAAACTGTGACCCGAAATTTGTATGAAAATCAGTTTACCGCTCGTTCAAGCCCACTGTCGATCTTGGAAGATCTAATCCAATAGACCACATGTATTTCTCTATGTTAAATAGCGCAAATGTTAACACTTCAGATCGGACATGAAATTCTTATCAGATTCACTTGAGAAAGCTAGACTAAATATAGAAGACAGTTTTAAATTCATCAATCTGATGTGGATCAAGTGACTTGTATGGTGTCTCTATCATGTATCAAATGATTGGAGAAGATCAACATACGATTTGTTGAATATATTGTTTATTAAAGTAATAATTTAATAGAGGTATAATTTGTTATGAAAGGAGACGATTGAGAAAAGTCGCAATTCTCATTTAAAGACATGATGATTCAAATTGCAAAGACATAATCATACAATATATAAACAAAGTTTGATTCTTGAGAAAGGTGTCTCTAAAGCTTTAATTGAAGATCAGAAGCAGAGGCCATAGAAAGTATGAACATAAGCAAATCCTGTAGAAGTTATTGAAGTTCTGAAAAAAAACAAAATAAGGGTGGTAGGGTGGTGCTAGGGCAGGATACAAGCCTACACAGGCTTGTAGATTCTTCCAGTTGTTGCTGGTAAATAGGGTGTTGTAGCATCCTATGAATTGTAGCTGGAAAAACAAGGTGTTGGTGCATCCTTCAGTTGTAGATGAGAAACTTGGGGATTGGTGTCTCCAGCAAGTTGTAGCTTGCAAAAAAATTGTAAATAAATTTTTGCAGTTAATAGAAAGAGTTTGTGGTTGTTCCCAATTGGGTTTTCCACGATAAAATCTGTGTTTTGTGTATCTTGTTGATTCTACATTTTACTTAATATTTAAAGTGGTTTAAATTTGTTAAACAACAAGAAGGTCTAGTTGCTAACAAAGCTCCATTATTTACAGAAAATAATTATGCATTCTGGAGTGTAAGAATGAAATGACATCTAATGTCTCTTGGATGCAGCATTTGGAATTATTTTGAAAGAGGGTACAAAATACCAAACATCCTACCTAAAGATATAGATGAAAAATAACAATATGAATCCAATGCAAAATCCTTGAATACAATTTTGAAAGGATTATCAAATTCAGTATTTGTCAAAATCATGCATTGTAAATCAACCAAAGAGGCTTGGGAAAAATTAAAACTACCTATGAAGGAAACACCAAATCCAAACAGTAAAACTTCAAATATACAGAGGGAAGTTTGAAAATGTGAAGATGAAAGAAGAATAAAATATTGCAAAATATATTCTAAGAGTAAATGAATTTGTCAATGTTGTTGGAGTATTGGCAAGAGAAATAGATGAGAAAGAATTTTTTCATAAAGTATTAATAACTCTACCAATAAGATATGACTCAAAATTTTACACTGTGGAAAATCAACATGATATTGACTTTCTGACAATGTATGAACTTCAATGGACTCTCACTGCATATGAGATGAGAAAAAGACAAGCCAACAAGGGAAGCAGCATTCAAAGCATTAAAATAAAATAAAAAACAAAGACAAGTACCAAAAGAAAATCATTCAGTAGAATCATATGAAGAAGAAGCAAACTTTATCAGGAAATTACAGAAGCAATTTGGAAAATACAAAGGGAAAATACCTCTCAAGTGTTTTAATTGTGGTAGAATTGGGCATTTTGCTTCAAAATGTCCCTATACAAAACAAAAGGATAGTGATGATGAAGAAATCTGCAATCATAAGGAAGATCAAAAGAGTAAAACTGGATACAAAAAGAAATTTAATAATAAGAATAATACATTCTACTCCATGGAATATAGTGAAGATGAAGAAATAAGTGAAGACGAGGAAATTATATTCATGGGGATAGAAACTCAAGCTCCAAAAGATGAATTAGATGTGAAGGATAGGTGGACCTAAATGCTGAACTCATAAGTGATCTTGAGGAATTAATAAAGAGAAAAAGGGAATGATAAACAATTAAGAGCACAACTATCAAAATACCAAGAAGAGAAAAAGTCAAAATAATCGAAGTCAAGACCTTCCAAGAAGAGATGCACAATTCAATACAGCAAGTAATTGCTAGCATGATCAAATAGGCCAAGAGATTAAAACAAGAAGTTGTTGAAGTCAAGGGAGAAGTAGAGAGGCTAAAATATCAATAGACAGTAATTAAGAAGTTCAAGGAAAGTACTAAACCACTTAATAAAATTATCATCTTACAAAGATTTCATAGGAATAAAACAAGCCTTGGATATGACCAAGAACATGTCATTAAAGGATCAAGCTCCATCAGTTAAGTTGATGTTGAAAATGTTAAATGTTGGTATGATGCTCCCAAAGATACATCCATGCAGCAAAATAATTACAAGAAGACTAATCCCAGTCATGAAAAACTTTAAAAGACATACCAATAAAATGAGCCATTACAAGAAGATAAACCAAAGATTCCCTAAATATAAAAGAGCATTCTATGGATGTTGTCATTGTTGTTGCAGGTTTGGTCACAAGGTTGCTAATTACAGAACCAAGGGAAAAGAACACGGTTTGAAAAGGAAAAAAGACACAAACATTTCAAATGGTGGAAGACGTATTGAATGTTTTAAACGTCACAATGTTGGGAAATTTGAAATATATTGCAAAAACAATACATATAGATTATATAAGGAAACATGGGTAAAGGTATTGAATATGAAATCCAAAGGACAACGAAATAGAAGACCAATAAGTAGGGTGCCTCATGGAAAGATGTAGAGAAGTCATATTTAAGCTACAAAGATTCAAAAGAAACAAATACACCAAGCATCAATGAAGTTTCCAAAGATTATTATGGAACTGAAGAAGAATGTCTTAAAACAAGCTAAGTATAAGGTCTCTCATGACCTAAAGTGAACCCTGAACTTAAGCATTAAAAGGGGATCATATACTAAGGGGCAGCTAATGTCATAAAAATTCAATTGGTAAAAATTAAATACAATTGATATCACAAGTTGAATGTGATTGGTATCATTTGGTACCATAATATGAAAAAATACATTGAACAATCTAAAGGATATCTTCCTCAAAGACAAGAAGTAGAGTATAAGTGTCAAATTGAAGAGTCAGAAAAGCACTTTCCTAGAGACCATCTATGTGACAAGTGAAGTATTGAAGAACACTTAATGGTTGGAGAGTAATAAAGTTGGAAGCAAAATTGTGATGAAGAGAAGACAAGTGATTATCATGGTAAAGTGGCAATATTTCCTTATTTTTGACCAAAAACAGAGTCTAAGACCTAAAACTAACTACACCCAAGGATTATGGAAATAAAATGCTTCTAAAAACTTAGTATTCTTGGCGGACATTTTTTGAATTTGAATGTGGGGTTAAGCATATATAAAAGTAACAGCAAGTGAATAACCTCAGTAACCTTGGAAGAGAGTATATTATCAATGAAGCTAGATCATATCACATTAATCCTTGGTATATGTCAAAAATGGGGAGTAAGTATGTAAGGTTGAGCGATTGTTTACATGGCATTGACAACTCCTTAAGAAGAACAAGTTACATGATGCATCTTTAAGAGCAATCCGTGGAGGAAAACATACCCATTATTCTTCTTATGTTGAACAGAACTCTACTAGCAGGTTTTGAATGACATTTGCAAATATCTTTGAAAAGATCAGCAAAAAAATTTCATTATACAGAAGTTGAAAATCTCAAGATGTTATTTCTTCCACATTATTTGGACATACTATGTATAAAGGACTACATCTTCTAGATAAGTATTGAACTTTTTGTGGATCTATAGTAAAAAACTTGGAATGTTGAGGATTATTAGCAAGATTTGAATTATGGAACCTACAATTATTAAAGAATTATTGAAGCAATAGTACAAAACATCAATCCATGACATCCCTAAAGGGAAATGACGGAGTGGCATGGCGAGAGAACTTTTATTTTAGCTTAGGATGGCATAGCTCTTGAATATTTTTGCACCAAGGGTAACGAGGTTCTCTACATCCCAGTATGAGGAAGATGTTGTAGTGTGGGTAACACTGATGTGGCAATGTCGGTTTAAAAAAATAAAAATATCATGTCGAATCATAGTAATTTTTTATTTTATGTTAATTTTTCTACACATCTAGAAATAATTTACACCTCAAGGAATTTGATCCCTCTCAGTGCTTAATAGATCCATCTTTAAAATGGATCTAGGCTGGTATATTTGAAGCTCAAAGACATTAACATTATGAGCAGTATTGAAGACTTGTTGGTGAAGAGTTATGTGATTCTATAGGAATATGGAGATGTGACACATTAATGGATAAACCAACAAAAAAATATTAAACTTAGTGTGACGCCCCTGTGATAAA
Organism: Pseudotsuga menziesii; assembly: GCA_001517045.1. Taxonomy (NCBI): domain Eukaryota; kingdom Viridiplantae; phylum Streptophyta; class Pinopsida; order Pinales; family Pinaceae; genus Pseudotsuga; species Pseudotsuga menziesii. The sequence continues at coordinate 78,930 of LPNX011029621.1, forward strand.
AGTTGACAGTATGATGACAACTTCATGGTTGCACAAGGATATTGAATTAACATTTGGTTTATGAAATATTCATAAGGACAGATTGACGAAGCACTCAAGAAGAATTGAAAAGTTGTACTAATAGAGAGAATTATGATATACCTAAGACAAAGAATCAAGGTTGAATCACCATTGATGAAGGCCTTGAATAAGATATGTGGAAGAAAACTAAGGGTTGGCTGAAAAAAACTGAAAAATAAACTGATGATTGTAACTCAGTCATAAAAGAAATAGAATGTTGACAAGGGGATGAACATTGATAGGGGGAGCTAATTTGAAAGACACTATGTTCAAGGAGAGCAGGACTTGCATATAAGTTCATGGTATTACCTAACCTGATAGGGGGGGACTATGAAACTTTGTCATTGTTGTCAAAGGGGGGAATGTATTGATGTTGCCATCATTTCCAAAGGGGGAGAATTTTGAATTATGAGTTGGCATTGATTTCAATTTTATCTGAACTGTCATCCACATTCATTTGGTGAAGCTACGTGCATTTGGAGAGATTCATATGTGCATTTGGAGCATATCTTATGTGCATAAAGTATGTTTGCATCCCATAAAGTATTTTGTGCATTTGTTGCATGCATATCCAATTGGAGAGGCTTGTGTTCATTGAATTTCATAGTCAATATCAGAGGAGCCAAATCCAATGGATCAAAACCATTTTGATGTGTTAAACAAGAACAAAGTTTAACTCAAAATTGTGACCCAAAATTTGTATGAAAATCAGTTTACCACTCGTTCAATTCCACCATCGATCTTGGAAGAGATAATCCAATGTACCACAAGTATTTTGTTGTGTTAAATAGTGCAAAGGTTAACGCTGCAGATCGGATGCAAAATTCTTATGTGATTCATTTTAGGACCGGTTGGATTCCGTCTTATTGAACGGGGCTTCAACAAAAAATTATTTAGAGAAAGATTGGGCAAGTGGCTACATTTCGAGGTTTTTCTATTGATTCAAACCAAACTAAATCTAGAAGACAATTTTAAACTCGTTGATATAATGTGGATCAAGTGACTTGTATGCAGGGTATTTTTTAAGGATTATAATAGTATATTTAATTATAGTATTCTATGCGATTATTTTGGATTTAAAAAAGCATATATATAGATAAGTAGGTGAATATTAAATATGAAACATACAATTTACTACTGAAACTTGTAAATTTTGGCGAATATTACGATAAAAAAACATATTTTATGTTAAATATAGGCGATATTAGAGCCTAAAAATGACCAAATAGAAATTTTATTTTTTGAAAAAAAAACCCCAAAAATTAGCCAATTGGCGAAATTTCGCCCCTAAAGTTTTCCCTGCTTGTATGGCATCTCTAGCTTGTATTAAATGATTGGAGAAGATCAACATACGATTTGTTGAATATATTGTTTATTAAACTAATAATTTAACATAGGTGTTGGTAATAACTCCCGATTGATTATTATTCCAATGCAAATGCCTATATTTATACAAATCACATGGCGGTTGGGTTTCACCTTCCGCTCAGCCTGTTTGGCTTCCTACTATTTATTTATTTATGTATTTACATTATATAACCCTAACGGATTATATTCTAACAATCCCCCTCTTAATCCGAAGGGGTGTTAGTAAGTCCGAGCATGTTTCTGAACCTTTCAAACTTTTC